>PVIY010027869.1:0-33737 GCA_004026745.1 Myrmecophaga tridactyla | reverse complement strand
CAAGGGATTGAGAAAACCTTCTCGACCAAAAGGGGGAAGAGTGAAATGAGACGAAGTGTCAATGGCTGAGAGATTCCAAACAGAGTCGAGAGGTTATCCTGGAGGTTATTCTTATGCATTAAGTAGATATCACCTTGTAGTTCAAGATGTAGTAGAGAGGCCGGAGGGAACTGCCTGAAAATGTAGAACTGTGTTCCAGTAGCCATGTTTCTTGATGATGATTGTATAATGATATAGCTTTCACAATGTGACTGTGTGATTGTGAAAACCTTGTGTCTGATGCTCCTTTAATCTACCTTGTCAACAGATGAGAGGACCATATGGAATAAAAATAAATAATAGGGGGAACAAATGTTAAAATAGATTTAGTTTGAAATGCTAGTGATCAATGAAAGGGATCAGTATGGGGTGTGGCCTGTAAAATTTTTTTTCTGTTTGTTTTATTTTTCTGTTGTCTTTTTATTTCTTTTTCTGAATTGATGGTAATATTCTGGGAAATGATCATGATGATGAATATGCAACTATGTGATGATATTGTGAATTGCTGAGTGTATGTGTTGGGAATGTTTGTGTTTCTTGTAATTTTTTTTTAATTAATAAAAAATTAAAAAAAAAAACACACAAACTCTGAGAAAACTGTCAAATTCCAAATTTTCTATAAGGGTAATGGTGAAAGAGCATCCCAAACTTGCAGAATGGGTACAGAAAGCCACAAACATCAGAAGTATGAAGGCTTCAGAGACATCCTTGCTTTAGCAAAACTATAGAAATAATCTGCAAACATTCCTTCAGAAAACAACCTCACCCTGTGTGGAAATTGCTGTTGGCGGGTCAAAGAATTATCAAGCTTTGGAGGAGATGAAGATAAAAGACATGGAAAAAAAGTGCGCATCAATAAAAGCACCACTTCTTAAAAAAAACGACAAGGGATTGTTTTGGAACTCAGGGTTAGCATGAAGGCTGTGAGTAGTATGAAGGGAAGAAGAGATTGGTAGGAGAAGATCATTAAACAGGATAAGATCCAAGAATCATATTTTTAAAAGCTATCTATTACTGTAGCAATAGAAGAGGAAGCCCTTGAGCTGAAAAACTGGGAAGGCTCCCCCAACATCTCGCAACCCACTCCTCCATTGAGATGGTCCAAAAAAGATGAATCCATTCAAATGTGAAAAGCAAAACGTAAGTTTAAAAAAATACAATATCCATGAAAAACACCAAAACATCCAAACAGAAACTGAAGATAGTAATTTCTCAAAAGAAAAAGAAAATTCAGAAAAAATGTTGCCACAAATCAAGAAAAATGCAGCACAACATTCAAACATAAATTTTATGAAGGGGGAAAATGAAAACAAAATATGAGGAAACAATTGCAGCCATAATGGGATATCCGGGAGCAGATACAGAGTAATTCAAATAAGTTATTTCTAGACAACTGGACAGGGGTTATCTTAGTAGGGGAGGAAGCATATAGAGGAACATTGAAAGGAGCTTTGAGGTACTGACACTATTCTATTTCTTGGACTGAGCAGTAGTTTCACAGGTTTTTACTTTATAACAATTCATTAAACTGTACATTTATATTCACTTTCCTGAGTGTTATTTTTCATGATAAAATGGTTTAAAAATAAGTCTTGATGGTGTGAAAAATCAAGATTTTCAGCATACATCAGAAAAATCACAGAAGTAAAACCTGCTGAATTTAAATTGGAAATATCCTCTATAAATTCCCAATTTAAGAAAAAATACGTATTTTCTAGCTATGTCAACCGAAATAGCCAATAGAAGCAATTATCATTCCAATGGAATCCCGAATGCCCAGATTTTGTTCTCTAACTTCATCTCTTACTGAAAGGAACAATGATCCTTGGAGAATTTCCTGACTCTGAGACAAGATTGGGATAAATAAGCTCAGTATATCTTGTCATATCAGAAAATAAGGGCACTTTCAAAGATGATTAGGTTGTGTCAAAAGGACACAGGAGCTGGCTTGAAGGAGTTCTCACTGGCCAAATTTGTGAGAATTTGAGCAAAAAATGTTGATCTATAAAAATCCATGAGCCCAAAGTGACTAAAGTCCAGTTCTTTTACAAAAGCCAAACCTAGTTTCACCAAATGTGAGAAGCCAGATGTGTGTTCATATGTAATGTAAAATGAAGCCTACCATGCCTTTCTTAAAGAAAAAAAAAATCTTAAATCCAATTAAGCTTTTAGGCCTAATTCCTATTTAGAAGTGAAACGGGATTTAAAGATCAAGATAACTGATACCATATGACAAATCCAAAAGAGAAACATTCTACAAGAAATTCAGGGTCATGAAAAATGGAAAGTCAGAGTCATGAAAAAAATCTATTCTCATTTAAAAGAGATCCAGAGATGTAAGAACCAGATCCAATGCCTCATCTTGGATTAGATCCTGATTTTGGCATAGTGGCTGTAAGGACATTTTAGGACGACTAGGGAAATTTGAATAAGGACTATTCATTAAATAAGATGATTTAAAAAACTATAGTTAATTCTGATAGGTTTGATAATGTCATTTTGACAGTGTAAGAAAATGTTCTCTTTCTTTTTTAACTCCAAAAAAGGCTGGAGAGACCCTATGGTATTCACCACTATAGTCTCAGCAACTAACATAAGGTCAGGCATAGAACAGGAATCAGATGAATGCCTACTGGATGGGAGTATTTTGGGTGCTCAGCCTCTTCCTTACCTCTCACCAGTGGCCTTTATTTTTTTACCCCGATCCTTCACAGGTAAACTCCTTAGAGTTGTCTGAACACAGCACTTTTACCACTACCTCACCTCATTGTTCCTACAAATTTTCTCCACCCCCCAAATCTCCATAGAATCAACGTTCATAAAATGTCAAGGCCACTAATGACCTCGATGTCACTAAATTCAAGGGATACATTCAGGCTTGACCTCTCAGGAGCTTCTAAGACTGTTGGCCATACCCTTCTTGAAATGTGCATTTCCCTCGACTTTGCCAACACTACATTTGAGATACTATCCTTGTCTCCTTCCTATCTGACCTCTTCCTTTTTAGTCTCCTTTGGCAGTTTCTCTTACTCTTCTCTCTCTGGCCAGTCTTTTCCATACCAATAAATCCATTTCTGTTTATATTCCAGTTACTCCTAAATTTACAACCTCAGTCCAGACCTCTCCCACTCAGGTCTATTTAGATATCCAACAAGCATTTCAAATGGTCTTTGTCTGAAACTCATGATCACCCTTAATTCACACACAAATAAACATTAATTTTTTTCCTTTTTATCCTTTGCTCTTTCAGGAGCTACATCACCATTTTCACCCAATAGTACAAGCCAGAAACCTGGTCAGTTATCTTGGCTGCCTACGTCATCACCTGAATTCAATTAATGACCAATTCTTGTGGGAGACTATTTCCCAAACATCTCTAGACTCTATTCAGTTTTCTCTACCTCCACTCTCACCTCCCCAGTTAGACACACCATTTTAATTTTGACCTGGATTATCACAATAGCTTTCTAACTATTACCTTGCATCCTGCCCTTACCCCCAGGGTACTCTTTAATAAATGCAAATCTAATTGTGACTGCTCATGCTTAAACTCATCAGTGGTTTCCTACTACTCTTGGAATAACAACCAAATTAAGCACTGCGTGTCCTTAATCTCAGTGGCATCTGAGGCCCCTGCCTCCCTTCCCCTTGGATCACTCTACCAATACTATCTCAGCCTTGGTCTCAGTCTTATCTTTCAATTCCTCCAAGAGTTTCTGGTCTCATGACCAGGAAACCATCACCTGATCAGTTCTTCAATTTCAGACCAAATGTCAGATATCTTCTCTAACCCACACAATTGGATCAAACATCTCTGTTATTTGTTCCCATGGACATTGTACTTCCCCTTCATAGTAGTTTGTGCATTTCCAACCATTGAGTTAAGTATTTATTATAAAATGATATAATATCTTGTCTTAGAATAAATTCACTACTGTAGTCCCAGTGCCTGGTAAAGGCCTGGCACTTAGTAGACTTTCAGTAGATGTTTAATTATATTTTTCTCCCTACCCACTTCCAGCTGTCTTCAATTTTCTGTCCTGCCTCTCATATTTCCTGGAAACTTTTACCGGCAGCACCCAGCACAGACCTAATACTCAGCAAATATTAAGTAATTAAATAAATGACATGTTATTTATGTACCCGATCTTCCATCCCTGCCTTCCTAACCCCCTCCCTTGAGTTTCTAATCCCCTAGATTTCTGATTCTCTCTCCTGGCTCCATGTCCCACCCTGGCCTGGGGCTGACGCTCTGACTCACCACCGCGGGCTGGCACTGGGCCACCTCCTGCCACTGGCTCAGCTCTACGGCCTCTTGCTCCATCTCAGCCTCGGATCGGCTACACATCGGGACCATGTGCTGGTCCAGACCCACTTCAGACCAGAGCTGGGGATGACCGCCTTAGCAGCGCAACTCACGTCTCCGGGCACTACCACGCCACAATCCCTGCGCTCAGCGTTTAGTTCCCGCAGCTCCAGGGGGTGGAGTCAAGGATCCACGCGCCCCTCCCCCCCCACCCATCACACCCAATAGCCGCCCATCTCACCTTTCCTGCTCCAGCCTACCAGAAAATAGGTAGGGTCACTGACAGGTTACCTCAGAGTTACCACTTCTTAAAGTCTTTATGCCAGCCCTGCCCTCGTTACCCCATCCATCTGTCAATATGAGCGTCAATATAAGCATCTCTACTTGCCCAAGTGGGGATCTGGAATCCCGAGGTTTCAGATTCTGATCAGGTCTCCATGAGTTCCAAGTAGAGGAATGAGGGAAGGAGGCTGGAGAGGGTCTCAGGGTCAGACATGGGGCCCCTGGAGACGGGAGACCTCCCATCCCCACCTCCACCAGACCAGGACTCTTGGCCTACGTTCCAGAAGGTGCAGGTCTTTTCTAGTGCAGCCGGGACACCTCTATCTGTCCTATGCCTATCCAACCTGAAGACCGGGACATAATTTTTTTATTCCACAGATAAAGAGTGGAATGCCTTTGTTCCTGCTATGGACCAGACACCGTTTTTAAGAACTAGAGATACAATGACAAACGAGACTGAACAAGTCCTTGCTCTCAAGGAAATTTCCATCCTAAAGGGGCAGACAAGAAATAAATAATAGTCAATAATTCAAATAATTTTAGATGGTGTTGAGCAACAAGAAAAAAAAGAAAAGCAAATGTGACCTGAGAACTAAATGACAAAAAGGGAAGATCGCAGAACTCTGAGGCAAGAGTGAGCTTGACATTTTGGAAAATAGGAAAGCCAGGTGACAACAGAGATGGGAGCAAGGGAAAGTGTGTTATAAAATAGGGACAGACTGATAGGGAGAAATAGAAGAGTGTAGGGCTTTGGAAACCATGGAAAGTAGTTTGGATTTTATTCTGTATGATGCGAAACTACTAAAGGATTTTCCACAGGAAGTTGACATGATCTGATTTAGGTTTTTAAAGTAATCTTTGACTCTTTTGAGGCTTATAATTAAGGTGGGGAGATGAAAGCAGGGACACCAGTTAGAAAGCTAAAGGAGTACTCCAAGAAGCAGATGTCAGTGTTTTGGTGGTAAGTAAAAGTAGTGAATAGAGAATAGTTTGGAATTAAAAAGAGCAGGACTTGTTAATGGATCAGAAAAGGGCAGGGAGGAAAAAAAGAATCAAAGATGACTCCTGGATTATTGACTTGGGCAATTGGGTACCATTTGGTGACATGGAAAGATAAGAAGAGGAGCAGATTTGGAGGTAGGTAGGACAAGAATTTCCTTTTAGACATGTTGATTTTGAGTTTTCTATTGAAACTGCTCAGGAAGAGGTCAGAGCTGTAAATGTAGGTGTTATTAGCTTAGAAATAGTTGTTATAAGGCCTTTGGAGTGGATAATATCAAGTAGGGAGATAATTGTTTTTTGTTTTGCATGGACAGGCACCAGGAATTGAACCTGAGTCTTTATCATGGCAGGCGAGAGCTGCCCATGAAGAATTGAGGACAGAGCCTCAGGCTCTCTGCCCTTAAGGCCTAGCAGAGGGGCAAGGCCACCTGAAGAGACTAAGTAGGAATAAACAAAGAGGTAGGGGAAAACAAGGAGACTATATTTCAAGAAAAGCCAAGAGAAAACAAGTATTTAATGGAGAGACTGTTCAATTGCATCGTATATTGCTGAGATAAGTGTTGGATTTGGCAAGGTGGCAGTCATTAGTGATCTTGACAGAAGCAGTGATGGTAAGGATAGAAGTGATGGGGGGATTGGGAAGTGAACAGTAGATGATGAGGTAGAGATGTTGAAACATGGTAGACAACTCTTTCAAAGAAGACTTGCTATGAATGAGAAAAGAGAAATGAGGTGGCATCTGGAAGGGAGGTCATGGTATAAATTGAGGGGTATCCTCCAATCGATACTGAGGCTCAGAGAAAAACAGCCCATCAAATCCTATGAAACATAATCCCCCAAATCATATGTTTAATGCCTCCAGAACTTGTTTCTCTGCCTGGAGCATCCTTCCAAATCCACATTTTGCTTCCCCAATTTGACTAACTCCTACCTGCCTTCTAGATTTAAGTTCCAGAATCACCTTCCATTAGAAGCCTTCCCTAATACCCAGGCTGGGCAAAGTACCTCCTTCATACTTCCACATCCCTGGAATATTAACTAATTGTGTTGTGGCTGATGATGTGGTCATTATTTGTTTGCTTAACAGTCTTCCTTTTCTGCCTTCCCTCTCTCACTCTAAGCCCCTCCACACACACCCCCATATGTTTGCCTTTCTCCTTTCAGTGCTACTCAAGTGTGGTCCATGGATGATGCCAGTCTAGAAACTTTACCAGTCTGTAATAAGATAAATACAAAATTGAGAGAAGCATGTAGAAACTTTTATAACAATTTTATAGTAACTTTATGTTTATTGAATCTAATAATGAAAAAAATGGAGCTTATATTCTCTATGTCCTTTTCATTTTATTTTTCTAGTAATTTATTTTTATTTTATTTTGCAAAAGACTTGGTCCATAATGGATTGGAAGGAAAAAAGAACAAAAAAAATCCTTCACCATAGGTAGTTTGAGAAACACTGTTTGATCTTTGATTCCCTAGAACCCACGACAGGTTCTGGTACAGTCATTGAATAAACGTAAGATGAACAAGTAATATGAATGCAGTTGACAAATGTGAGTGACTCTAAGGCAATAGAATAGACAGAACTTGGTGCTGCACTGGATTAATGTGATGGGAGAGAAGAGGTCAAGGAAAACTCCCAAATGTTTAACTTGAGTTCCTGGGAGTTTGTTGGTACTGCTCTGTGAGATAGAGAATATCAGAAGAGGAGCAGATGCAGGGCATGTTTACAGCTGATGAAATCATTTTTGAACAGGTTGACTTTGAGAATGGACTGCAGGAATGCACTGGGCAGGTTTAGGAAATGCTGGAGAAAACTGAATAAGACAGTAGTGAAGATGGATGGTGGACCAAGGTGGAGATGAGGCTAGAAAAGGAAAAAACAGATTTTGAAGATGCAGGCTTGGATGTCATTTTAAGTTACAGACACTGTCTTTATGGTTCCTGCAGTGTAAACCTAAGAGCAAGGGCATAAGTATTGCACTGTTGTTTGTACTAGCAAATGAAACTCAGAAAAAACCTAAATGCCTATCAATAGGAGAATAAATGTATTGTGATATGGTCAAACAATGGAATTCTTCAATTAGAATGTATGAATTGGAACACCATGTATCATCATGGATAAATCTCAAAAGCTCAATCTGTAAATGCAATACGGTATCCTGGGTTGGATACTGCAACAGAGGAGGGACATTAGTAGAAAAAATTAGTGAAATCTGAACAAGGTCTTATAGTTTAGTTAGTAATATTGTACGAATATTAATTTTTTAGTTTTGACAAATGTACCAAGGCTACATATGACGCTAATGTTAGAGGAAGCCAAAGTAAAAATATACAATAACTCTTTGTACTATATTTAACACTTTTCTGTAAATATAAGATTATTCCCAAAGAAAAAAATCTCATTTAAAAGGTGTAGGGTGGGCCACGGTGGCTCAGTGGCAGAGTTCTCGCCTGCCATGATAGAGACTCAGGTTCAATTCCTGGTGCCTGTCCATGCAAAACAAAAAACAAACAAAAAAAAAAACGTGTAAACTCATGAAAACATTTTGGCAGTTCCTTAGAAGTTAAGTATAGAATACCATCTGACCTGACAACATGGATGAACTTGGAAGACATCATGTTGAGTGAAATAAGCCAGACACAAAAGGACATATATTGTATGATCTCACTTACATGAAATAATTAAAATATGCAAGTACATAGAGTCAGAAATTAGAATACAGGTTAGCAGGGAGGGGCAGGGTGGGTGTATGGGGATGGGGAATGGGGAGTTAAAGCTTAATTGGTATGTTTGCTTTTTTTTAGTGTTTTGGAAAAGTTTTGGTAATGCCTGGGGTTAATGGCAGCATGACATGGTAAATGTAATTAACACCACTGAATTGTATACTTGAAAATGGTTAAAATGGGAAATTTTATTTTGCATATGTGTTAACATAATAAAAATTTAAAAATCTATAAACACAAAGGATAAAGCAAGTTTCAAGGAATTCACGCAGCCTGGTAGAATTTATAAATAGTTTTAAGATATGCAAAATAATATTAGATACTGCTTATAGATACTTTCTGAATTTTCAAATTATTTTACTGTAGAATATGCCTTAACCTCTCAGTAATGTCATCGCAATCCTTAACCCCAAGCCTCATGCTAATTCCTGTCAAAGTAGAATTTTTTAAAAAATCAATTCATTAATCAAAGTTGGGAGAATCGATTCAAAGAGCATGTGTGTCACGACCTTCACGTAAATAAATAGGAAGGCAATGCTGAAATAAATTTGCTAAGTTAGAGACAAAACTAGTAATGTCCTCCAAGGGAAAACATACCATAAGCTTTAGGGTTTTCTTCTCTACTGTAAAGAAATCATTTACATCCCTAATGGGCAAGAGTCTATTAGACAACATGTGACTCAGAGAGTTTGGGTCCTAACCAGTAGTAATAAGTTAGACAAAGATTCATCCCCTAGAGAATTAAATAATAAAGCTTGCTGAACTGTGCTCTATTAAAACACTTAAAGGACATATAATCATCCTTTTGCCTTTTTACCAATTTTATATGATTTTTTAACAGTCTCCCTTGTGATCATAAATATTCTCCAAAGATTATTCTTAATGACAAAAAAAGGCTGATCTTATTGGGTTTTGCCCTCATTCAATTACATAAGTGTAGCGAGTAGTATTAATTAACTCATAAAATGTCTTCCTGTGATATGGTCAGCAAATCTAGAGGCATTTAGTGTTAAGCAACTACTAAAGCTAGAAAATTAACTTTTCTTTAGAGATATTATAAGAGATCTAAGATTAAGCTTTTAAAGACTTTTGTTATTTGCTTTTCTATCCCGTGGCTAGGAAATCCCCAAAATTTGTTTCCACCAAATTTCACCTATAGTACCTATAAATGTCGTGAATTCTCTTCAAGGTCTCTAAAACCTGCGACCTTAGGGCAGATACTAGACCAATTTCCTGGGCGGGCTTTGTGGGATTTGTTTCTACATAGAAATAAAACCCTTGCTCTTTAATCAGGTTTGCGTGATAGAATGAAATTTATTCTCAATTACGATATCCCAAGGATGGCCTTGACTATACAATCAATTTGTCCAATTATATCCCTTATAGTTATTGAAGGAGGACATATACTTATTGAACATATGCTAACATCCCTTCCATATGACATTTAAGAAAAGCATAAAGTTATGTGTTCAACTAAATTGAAGTCTAATTCTAACACTTTTTTTATATCAACAATAATTATATTCTATAATATGTCAGCTTAGATATAATTTTGAGATCCTTAGTTAATTTTAAAGCCGAGGATTAATACTAAGTAATTCTCACTGGATATCTAGATAATTTTCGAGAAAGATGGGATACTCAAAATATTGGTCACCAAGTGTAGTCTATATCTACTTTTACTTCTGATTTCTATATGTGATGGGGAGGTTATATCTTTGAGACATTATAATGTATGTTAATAGTTGCCATTTTAAAGTGTAAAGAGAAAGTGTATGGCTGCAGGGTTCATAATGTGTGTTCTTATAAACTTTATTGGCTTGATAAAATGCTTTTATATGATAGACAGTTCTCAATTTTCTATCTCCCGGTTTTCTCTCTGAAATAGAACCAAGTACTCTGGTTACTTCAGTGATGTATCCAGTAACTCTGGTTACTGGTGATGATAAGGGTAGTTGAGGCTATCCCAGGAACAACAGTGACAAAGCAGTATGTCAGTGTATCAAGGATATCTGATCAGTAAAAAGTTTAGAATGCTCAGATTAACTATGCGTTTCATGAGAAAAGATAAGAAAATCTTAAAAATAAACTAAACTGTATGTCTCATTATACTTTACACTGGAAAAATCAGGGGAAAGACGTGTGACTGTTTTTTAAAGCAAAATTATCAGATTGGTCTGACTTGTCCAAGGATTCACCTTGCTTGATTAGATGAACTACAATTCTTGCACAAAATGGCATCTGAGCAATCAGTTTTTGTGAGAAGGTTTTTTGTTCTGTGTTGCTTAAGTCTAGCTCATTTAAAGTATTAGATGAAGAAGTTCATCTTCTTTGTTTCCTGAGAATTTAGGGAATATTGGATTAATGTGAGCTCTTATTAGTCTCTATAAACCAATCAGAGCAAAGCTCCTTTACTTTGTGTCTTTAACACCTTATTTGTTTATATCCTCAGGAGGTTGAACATATTTCACACTTATAGAATGATAGGTCTACAGACACTACTCATCAGTAGGTTTATAGCCACTCAGAGAGCTTGCAGCTTCAGTTTTACAATTCCAGGCCCTCGTTAGAGTAGACTCAGAACAACATATGCTTACCAGTCGACACCTCAAAGGGTTTTTCTTTCCATTGGGCACAAAATCATTTCTTAAATGAGTTAACCTTACAAACAGGCAATCAGACAAACAGAAAGAACAAATTAGATTCATGTCATCTCTCACCCAAAAGAGAATATTTCATCATCCACCCAGCAGAGATCCCAAATAGTCAAACCATAGAACCAAGTTCCTAGCCATTGTTGCTACCCTTGGGGAACAAAATATCACCCCTGCACAAATTAGACTCAAGGTGCTCTCTCAACAATGCACGTTTAGACAAGTCGCAGATGGACTAACAGATACCGCCAACAACTAGAGACAAAAACAAATCAGAAGGGGGGTGGGGGGCAGGAATAGATCGAAATGGAATCAGCAAAAATAAAGTTCAAGGTGTTTGGGATTCACACCAAGAGTCAAGAAAAGTCTGCTACTACAGGTCTCAGCTGAATGAGAGGCAACTGGAAAGAGCTTCTATTGTTGAATTCCCCGAATTAGTATAAGGGAAGACATATTTTGGAATCTCTAAGGAAAACTTTCATAGTATGGGTTTATTTGTCTCTTGACATCTCCAAGCTCACTATTTGGTGAGATCAGGAAAACACAAGCAGGGTGTTGGGGAAAGGAGGAGGATTTACGCAGCAATTACCTTTTTGAATGGCCTGAAATTCAGTGAGATTCAAACCTGAAACAGTTTTACTGTTCTCCAGTCACTGCCTTCAACTCGGTTTTGTCACATTTCCCTTTTCCAGGCCCTAAACAATATCCTGGGAAAGCTCAATGACCTTCCAGTCATTCGGTATAATTTAAAACTCCACTTTCATATTCATCAACCCATCACCATCATCATTACAGTCCCACCACTTTCTGGATCTCCATCCCCTCCCCCTTCTCCTTTTCATCGTGAATCATCTCTGCAGTCAGATGATGACAGTTATCCTTTTCCATCTCCTTTCTTCTGCTCTGTTTGAAGAAAAAGCAATGCTGAAGAGATAAAGGCTTGATTGAATAGCAAACATGCTTTCTCTTTTCTAAATTCCTTGAGTCAAAGCCTAACCTATGGTAGTGGTGGGAGTGGTAGGGATTAAACAGGATTTATGATATGTTATTCCATGCCTTTCATTCTCTTTTGTTTCTGTGACTTCTGATCTCTGACGTCCCTCAGCTTCTTTCCTTGTGTCTTTGTCTTGTCTCTCTCAGCATTGCTGAACTCTCTTAGAGACTCCCCTACTTTCTCATCCCTGTCTCAGCCCTCCTCGGTAGTCACCATGTTCAGCAGGGAAGTTCTAGCTGAAACATGACTTGGATGATTTCTTTCAATGTTTCTCATTTCAAATCTAGGGAGGAAATTTTCTATGGAGTGACTATCAACCTTGATAGTCCTCAAATCTTCCCAAACTCTTAGACTTCTTCTTGCCTTCTTTCCTTGCTCCAGCCAACTTCTTAGCAACATCTTTCACCACAATTTCCCATCACCATCGCCCCTACAATCACTGTCTTGGCAATGACCTCATCGAGAGTCCATTCCCTTAAAAAATTCCTAGTTCATGCAATTGGACAACATTAGTCGTGTCTATCTTGACACTTCCCTTGTCCCTAGTTGCCTCTAAAATCTCTAAATTTTCCCAGTTTTCATCCTGGATGAAGTAAGGGTGTAAAAGGAAGGTATAAGAACAGGGATGGGGTGCACTGGGGATAGGACAGATAGCAGCAGGAACTGGGATTCATCAGGGGCTGGGTACTGGAATAGGATGGGAATGAAAACAGGGGAAGAAGGAGCTGATGATAAGGATGGATGGGAATGGAGATAGAAATTAAGGTGAAGATGTGGGTGGAATGCAGACCAGGTGGGAATGGGAATGAGGATGAGGATGGAGAGAGGGATGGAGAATGGGATGGATGGTAGTGGGAATGAAGATGGGAAGATGGAACTTTAGAGATAGAGGAATGAGGATAGGGACAGGGATAATGGTAGAAATAGGATGGGAATGAACATAGGAATAGGATGGAATCATGAAGTATGTGAAATCAGGTTGGAGATGATGATCATATGAAATTAGGGTCAGAATGGAGATAAAAAATGGGTTTAGCAATGCAGATAATGAAAGTGATAAAAGAGAAATAGGATTAGAGAAATGATGTGGCTGGGATGAGAATAAAGATAAGAAGAGAAAGAGGAAAATAGCTACTAGGTTAAGATGATGAAGATGTAAGGGGAACATGAGGGTGAAATGAGAGTGGAGATTATATTAGAGATGGGATTTTGATAAATATGGTGAAGGAATGGGGATGAACTGGGGTTAGGAGATAAATGGGATTAGGAATGGAATGAGAGAGTTGAAGATAAAGTTGGAAATTGATATGGATATAGAGAAAGAATGGAATTGGGCAGGATGTGGATGAGGTCAGAGATAGTGCTTCCTTTCTTTACAAGTCTCCTTTCCATCTGAGATTGTAACCTATATTTCCCTTTAGTAAAAGCTGAATAAGAAGTAACTTTTAAAAAATTAGCGTTTCCCTTTTCAAATAGGAGACATATATATTCTGATCCAATAATAGTCTCAGCTCCCAGCACCAACAGTACATTCTATGCTTCCAGTGGACATGATCTCCTCACGTAGCACCCAGTACACTTGAGTGTGGGAACTGGCAGGGTGGCTTAAGCTCAGCTATTGTTGGTGGTGGCCACTGGCTCACAGGCAACTCCAAATCATGAAAGTGCAGGCCACTCCATGCTAACTTTGATGTCTCCAATTTCTTTTCCTTCTGCACAATCACTCACAGGACAGATCAGCAAGTTCACTGAAAGTCCACTAAGGACATGAGATGTCAGTCTCCTCTTCCTTTAATTACCTACAATATATCTATAAATTGTTTCCTTAGACAGACCTTTACTTGGCTTCGGTAGATGTGTGAAATACTCCTCCTCCACCCCAACATGAATGAGAAGGAAAAGCTATAGCTCTTCTCCCACCTCCCTGATAATTCCCTTTTTCAGTCTCTCTTCCCACCCTTTTCTTCTGCTTACATTGAGAGGATAGTTTGGGGTGACAGAGGGTAGCAGAGCTAGTTGAGCTATATGTCTTCAAAGTGGTGGATATTTGATTATTTTCAGGTTTCTTTAGAATTTGGAGTATATGATTCTTTGGCCCTACTTGACCTTCTGGAATAACAGGAAAAGTCCCTTTCAACATCCCATTATAACCATCATCATTCAATTGATCCAGCGAAGAGATGATTAGACCAGATTAGCTGAAAAGTTGTTCCCTCCTCCACATGCAAATGTGAATATTTTTCTCAGTATGAACTGAGAATGAATCAGAACAAGGTATGCTTTCATAAGGTACAGTCATGGATGCTGAAGGTTCTATGTTATCTCAATTTGAGGGTGCTACTCCTGTAAATTGAGTTATCAAATCTCTTTGGAAAATGCCCCCAAATGTATGTAGCTGAAGTCAGAGTCTTCCAAACCTTCCCACTCTTTTTGAAGGGGATTCTAGCTCTAGACTCTAGAGAATAACACTGCCAAGGAAGGTACGTAATGGTAAGAAATATCCTGGAATGGCTGGTCTATGTGTTTTCGTCCTCTCTTAGATCCTGGCTAGGCAGATACCTCCTTTGTCCAAGTCCACTTTTCTATTGGCCATTCTCTGCACCAACACCACACTGTTTTAACTGCAATAAGTTTGTAATAAATATTATTACCTAGTAACATAGGTCCTTCTGCTTTATTCTTCTCTAGGGGGAATGGTCTTGGTAATTCTTAGCTCTTTACGTTTCCACATACATTTTACAATATTCTGATCATGTTGGAATTTTCTTTAGGAGTGTATTGAACCTGTAAATCCCTTTGAAGAAACTTGAATCTAATGTTAAGAAATCATCAACCTTTTAGGAATACCAGTGGTAATTGCTCTAAGTTAACAGAACCACAACGTAAGTAGGAGATTCAAAGAGTTTAATTGTGTCTGCAGAGGCAAGGGTCCACCCCTCATCCAGAGGTCAGAACCCCTAAGCTCTCCTATCTTTGACTTATATAGTCTTGTGTAACTTGGGGCCAGGTGTTTTATATAAAGCTCGTGTCATTTCCATCTACAATTATCTGTTGACTACTAATTAATGAGCATGTCCCTAAGGTTATATAATCCTGTGTCATCTATATGTTATTTCATACATTGCATGTTCAAAAATAGTGGAAAGTCTCTTTTGGCTATGTCTTTTACTGTGCTAATTAGGCAGGGGTCACCTTAAGGATATTTGGGGAGCTACTAGGACTGTGCTTGCAACGGTTGAATCCAGTTCTTCTGCTTGACCAGAGAAGTAGGATGTAGCTAACTGCAAGTGCAGGCAGTTGACCTAAGAATAGGTTTTAAATTTGTATAATTTATGTACATCTCATTAGTTTTGAATCTTGGGCTCTTGATTCCTTTTCTTCCACAGTTCTATCTGGCTACCAACTTCCCCTATGAAACTAGTAGTTTCTCTGTAACTCTAGTAACTCCACTGCCATCCTTCACAACCACTCCAACAATACTTTTAAAATATTGATTCTTCAATCCATGAATATATTTTCCTAACTTATTTAGATCTTTTAAAATATATTTCAACAAAGTTTTATAATATTCCCTGAAGAAGTCTTGCACATATTTTCACAATTTTTCCTATAGGATTTTCTTTTTTTATGCCATCATAAATGTTTTGTTTGTTTTACATTTCAATTTTGGTTTCTTGCCCGTATATAGAAGTACAATTGATTTTTATATTGACTTTATATCTAGCAACTGTACTAAATTATAACTATCTCTAGATTAAAATTTTAAAATGCATATACTCAATCATAGCATCTGTGAATAATGGCTGTTTTATTTCTTCTTTTTCATCCTTTACCTTTTATTTAATTATCTTTTCATACATTACAGGCTATGACTTCAAGGACTATATTGAGTGATGATAGAAGGCATCTGTGTCTTGTTCTAATCGTAGAAGAAAAGCTTGGTTGCTTGCTATATGGTTTTTGTAAATAGAATTTATCAAATAAAGAAATGCTCTTCTATTCTTAGTTTGCTAGTTTACATGAATAGATATTGTGCTGGTTTGAAGGGATGTATGGTCCCTAGAAAAGCCATGTTTTAATCAAAATCCCATTTCGTAAAGGCAGAATAATCCCTATTCAATACTGTATGTTTGAAACTGTAGTCAGATTACCTCCCTGGAGATATGATTTAATCAAGAGTGGTTGTTAAACTGGATTAGGTGACTCCACCCATTTGGGTATATAAGACAAATCCTCAGTTGTACACTGTTCCTATAATATAACCATATTCCTTAAAAGCAGAGATTAACCATCTCGCCGCCTTAGGTAAATCGGCATAAATTCTGACCACTCATTCTTTTCCAGTGACTATACTCAGCAGCTATTATAGAACCACTAAAATACAGCCTGAATTTTTCCTGCTATTTGAAGAGTTTGTTTAATTCAAAAGCTTTGAGTCTATAGGCTCAAAGAGTCTAGCAATACATTCTGGCTTTCATCAACAAAATCAGGTCCTTTTGCTTTGTGATGACACCAGTACTTTTAAAAAGACACTTACCAATTTTTAAATAATGATAACTTAGAGCTGTAACAGCACAGAACATCCTTTAGTGATAGGAGATTCACTACGTGAGCTGCATTTCTCTAAGAGAATGAATTAGGAGATTGTGCTCTTGGATTTTTTACTCCTTTCCTGATGGTATCAGCTATCTCAGCTTGGGCACCTCCTCTAATTATCTTTGGAGTGAAATCTTTATGACCTGGTGTGCTGGTTTGAAAATATTATGTACCCCAGAAAAGCCATGTTTTAATTCTAATTCAAAATTTTAGGGCAGAAACTTTTGATTAGATTATGCCCATCAAAATATGGCTCCACCCACTTCAGATGGTTCTTGGTTAGTTTACTGGGATCCTTTAAAAAGGAAACATTTTAGAAAGAGAAACAGCAGAGCAGACAAACTTCAGAGCAGAGCTGACACAGACGCTGACACTTGGACAACAAAGACACGGATGTTTGGAGATGCCAGGAGCCCAGAAGACGTCGCCATGGGATATTAAGCAAGCCAGAACCTGCAAAGAGCCAAAGGAGGCCAAGAGATGAAAGCCAGCCCTGAAGGAGCAGAGGGAGGAACTCCCAGAGGAACAGAGGCTGAAAGCAACAGAGCCCAGGAGCAAGGGACCAGCAGATGCCAGCCACGTGACTTCCCAGCTGACAGAGGTGTTCCTGGCCCATTGACCTTCCTTGAATTAAGGTATCTCTCCCTGGATGCCTTACTTCAGACATTTTTTAGGCTTAGAACTTTAAAACTTATTAAATTCCCCTTTTAAAAAAAGCCATTCCAGTTCCGGTATATCGCATTCCAGCAGTTTACAAACTAATGCACCTGGTGTGCCCATTAATGTAATAATTTGGTTTCATACTTTGCTGTGCCAATATCCATCATCGCTTCTCTTTGTACCTTTGCCAGTCTCATCTGAGACTCATATATGTAAACAGCAATTTGCCAGCCTTTTTTGGATTACTGTTCATACTTCTGCATAATTTTGTTTTTACTACCCAGAAGAAGCAAATGGCTTTTAGTGATACTATCAATTGGACCAGTGACCACTAATTTGAGCAGCTGATTTTCCCTACACTTTATTCAGTTCTGCAGTAGCCAAAACCTCCCAATCTTAGTGATCCAGAGCAATAAGGGTTTATTTCTTGCTCATATTAAATTTTGCCTGCAGTGTTTACATTTTTTTCATTCTGGAACCCAGACAGGTGGAGCAGCCCCTATTGAGCATATTCCGTTCAAGTCATAAAAGGATCAATAGCAGAATCACACAATGGCTTTTAAAACTTCTGCTCTAAAGTAGCATGTATCATTTCTGCCTTTGATCAAGTCTGATGTCCATGGAAAGTAGAAGCCTCACATAATGGGCAACAAATAATTGAGAATAAGAGTGCAGTGTGCTAATATCGTTCCTAAGAATTTCTTAGGAACTTACTTATCTTTACCCATAAATAAAGATACTTATAAAAATAAGTATCTTTATTTATGGGTAAGATTGGCCTATAATTTTTCTTCCTCAAAATGTTTTAGTTAGATTTTGGTATCAAGATTCTGCTGGCCTCAGAAGTGTTCCCTTTTCTTTAGTTCTCTAAAAACATTTGTATAAGATTGGAAATATGTCTTCGTTGGATATTTGGTGGAACTCACTAGTGGCAGCCAACTTCTTCACTAAACACCATCTAAATACTAGGCATCTAAATAACATCACAAATTTTTAAATATTTTCATTTTTAAATAATTTCAGATTTGCAGAAAAATTGCAAGAATAGTACAAAGAATTTCTGTATACCCTTCATTCAGATTGCACAAATGTTAACGTTGTAGTACATTTGCTTTTTCTCTTCTTCCTTTCCTTCCTTCCTTCCTTTCTTCCTTCCTTCCTTCCTTCTTTCCTTCCTTCCTTTCTTTCTTTTCTATCTCTCCCTACATTTTCTTTCTATCCCTAAATATTTCAGCATATATTCTGTGTATATTTTCTAAAAACAAGGACATTCTCTTACATAACCACAGTATAAGTACCATAATCAGGAAATTGACACTGACACAATATTAAATAGGCCTTTTTCAAATTTTGCCTATTGTCCCAATATTTGTTTCATGCAAAGAAGATCTAAGATCATGAGTTGCGCTCAGTTGTCACATCTAAGTCTCTTTTAGTGTTTCCTTGCCCTTTATGACCTTAATATTTTTGAAGAGTACAGTGAAGTTACTTTATAGAATGTCTTTTAATTTGGATTTGTCTGATGTTTCCTAGTGATTAATTTGGGTCATGCATTTTTGGGCAGAAATACCAGATATGTGATGTTGAGCCCGTCTCAGTATATCTTATCAGGAGAAACATCATATCTATTTGTGCTTTTACTGTTGATGATAAATTTGTTCACAGATTTTCCACTATAAAGTTATTACTTTTCACTCTGTAATTTGTCTTTTGGGGCACGTCTTTAAGGCTATGTGAATTTAACTCACTAGTTTTAGTATCCGTCAGTGATTTGTGCCTGAATTAATTATACTATGCTAGTTGCTAGATGGTGATTTTCTAATTGTGTCATCCTTCTACATTTATTAATTGGCATCCTACTGTAAGGAAGAGCTTTTTCTTTTCCTGTGTTTATTTGTTATTCATTTATTTATGTATATCAATATGATCTCATGGATTCCTATTCTCTTCAGTGGGTTATAATTCATTACTCTCATTATTTATTTTGACGCTCTACTTGTCTCAGATTTTGCCAGTGTAAGCCACTTTTTCAAGCTATCTCCTATTTTTTATTTTTTCCCCAATTTTATTGAGATATATTCACACTCCATACAAACTATCCAAAATATGCAATCATTGGCCCACAGTATCATCATATAGTTGTGCAGACATCCCCATGACCAATTTTAGAACATTTCATTACTCCAGAAGAGAAATGAGTAAAAAATAAAACCCAAATCCTCCCATATCCCTTATCACCCCCCATTGTTGGCCCCCTAGTATTGGTGCAGTACTGTTACTGTTGATGAAAAACTATTTAAATATTACTGTCAACTATAGTCCAGAGTTTGCAATAGTTATATTTTTCTGATATATCCCTCTATTATTTGTTTTTACATTTGTAGTAGTTCATGCAATAACTTATTTACATCCCAGACTTTAGACAATCACTTTCAGTCAAATTTACCTACAATATGTTGCTTATAATCCTAATAATGAGCTACCATCACCTCTATCCATTCCCAAATGTTTAAGTTCAACCTCATTAGTAAATCTATACACATTAGGTAACTTGCTCCCACTTCTGTAGCGTCTGTCTATCTCCAGGTAACCTTTAGCCTATATTTAATCTGTATGAGGTACTTCAATACCATTAGAATCTACAATATTTCATTTAAAACCCTGGTTTATCTGTCCAAACTCAAATTCAGAAATTATTTCCTCAAACAAGTAAAGCACATAAGCTGAAGTTATCTTGTCTGATTCTCGAACCTATATATTGAAACCATAGGAATGTTACAAGGAAAGACACCTATGAAATAAATAAAAGAATTATACATCTTATTGATTTTTAAAATTACTCATCACCTGCAAAAGTAGTCCAGCATTAAATTAATTAAAGTTTTTAGAATATGTTTTCGTGATTGATGAGCTAGTTTCCCCTCATACATTTTCCTTTTTAGTTGTTCCAGTCTACTGTTTTTTTCAGTCTACTTTTGCATGTTTTCTTTCATATGAACTTTAGTATCACATTTTTCATTAAAAAACTTATTGGTATTTTGAGGAGACCACAATTAAATTAGTAAATTAATTTAAGGTGAATTGACATCTCCATTATATTGAGATATCCTAGCCAAGAATTAGGGACATCTTTTCATTTGTTTATGCCTACTTTCGTATCTTCCAGGAGTACGTTCAAGTTTTCCTTATATAGACTTTGCACATTTCTTTTTTTTTAATATTTTTTAATGACAAAACAACATACAAACACAAACATTCATAACATATGAACATTCCATACTTGGTAAACAATCAATCGCTCACAATATCATCACATGGTTTTATATTCATCACCATGATCATTTTTAGAACATTTGCATCAATTCAGAAAAAGAAATAAAAAGGCAAAAGAAAAAACTCATACATGCCATACACCTTACCCTTCCCTCTCATTGACCACTAATATTTCTAACTACCAATATATTTTAACCTTTCTTCTCCTATTTTTTCTATACCCCTTACCACTCCCTTTCATTGATCACTAATATTTCAATCTACTCAATTTATTTTAACATTTGTTCCACCTATTATTTATTTTTTTGTCCATATTTTTTATTCATCTGTCCATACTATAGATAAAAGAAGCATCAGACAAAAGGTTTTCACAATCACGCAGTCACATTGTGAAAGCTATATCATTATACAGTCATCTTCAAGAAACATGGCTCCTGGAATACAGCTCTACATTTCATGCACTTCCCTCTAGCCCCTCTAAAGCATCTTAAACTAAAAAGGGGATATCTATATAAAGTGTAAGAATAACCTGCAGGAAAACCTCTTGACTGAAATCTCTCAGCCACTGACATTTGTTTTGTCTCATTTCTCTCTTCCCACTTAAGGTTGAGAAGATTTTCTCAATCCCTTGATGCTGAGTCCCAGATCATTCTAGGATTTCTGTCCCATGTTGTCAGGGAGGTTTACACCCTAAAGAGTCATGTCCCATGTAGAGAGGGGGAGGGCGGTGAGTTTGCTTGTCGTGTTGGCTGAGAGAGAGAGGCCATATCTGAGCAACAAAAGAAGTTCTCTGGGAGTGATTCTTAGGCCTAATTTTAAGTGGGTTTAGCCTATACTTTGTGAAGATAAGTTTATATGAACAAACCCCAAGATTGAGGGCTCAGCCTATCAATTTGATTGTCCCTACTCCTTGCGAGAATATCAGGAATTCTCCCCCCAAGGGGACTTTGCAAATACTTCTTTATTCACTGCTCAAATCACTCTGGGATTTATCAAGGCATCACACTAATCTGGACAAACCTACAAAATCTCATCCTATTCAAGGTTCCAGGTACTTATGGTGTTCAATTAAACAGTCCATATAAGTTAAATTAGGAAATGCACTAGTCAAAATATAAATTTTGTACCAAATAAACACCCCTTGCTTTAGTGTCACACAGAAGTTGAAGTTTTAAAATATGAATGACCGTCTATTTTCAACACCCTGCAATATTGACATTCCTTTGTTCTTCCTCAAGCAAAAACATTTTTTAATATTTACATTTAGCCACTATCATTGTACACTCTAAGCATTCCTACATTACCATCTCTGTCTCTATCATCTATCTTTCTTTCTGGTTTTATATGTGCCCCCAGCCCTCTTCCATCATTTTCATATTCAGCTTCATTCAGTGTACTTATATTATTGTGCTACAATCAGGTATTATTGTGCTATCCATTTCTGAATTTTTATAATCAGTCCTGTTGCACAATCTGTATGCCTTCAGCTCCAATTACCCAATCTCTCCCCTATTTCTAATTCATGATGACCTCTGTTCTTTTTTTTTTATTAATTAAAAATATTAACAACAAACAAAACATTAAGATAGCATTCCATTCTACATATACAATCAGTAATTCTTAATATCATCACATAGTTGCATATTCATCATTTCTCAGAACATTTGCATTGATTTAGAAAAAGAAATAAAAAGACAAGAGAAAAAGAAATAAAACGATAACAGAGAAAAAAAAGATTATACATACCATACCCCTTACCCCTCGCTTTCATTTATCACTAGCATTTCAAACTAAATTTATTTTAACATTTGTTCCCCCTATTTTTTATTTTTATTCCATATGTTCTACTCTTCTGTCGATATGGTAGATAAAAGGAGCATCAGACACAAGGTTTCCACATTCGCAGAGTCTCATCGTGAAAGCTATATCATTGTTCAATCATCATCAAGAAACATGGCTACTGGAACACAGCTCTACATTTTCAGGCATTTCCCTCCAGCCTCTCCGCTACATCTTGAACAACAAGGTGATATCTACTTAATGCGTAAGAATAACCTGCAGGATAACCTCTCGACTCTGTTTGGAATCTCTCAGTCATTGACACTTAGTCTCATTTCATTCTTCCCCCTTAGGTTGAGAAGGGGGAAGAGTGATATCTTTTAGATACCAAATAGAAAATCTCCCTGATGATTTGTTATTATGTATCTTCACCGTAGGGCCGGTAGAACTAGGAGAAGTATGGCTTCCCAAGGTTGTTGCTTTATTCATTTTTATGACTCTGTAATATTCCAGTGTATGTATACATCACGTTTATTTAGCTCTTCATTGGTTGATGGACAATTGCTAAATTTCTTTTAGCAATTTGTTTGTTGCTTCCATTTTTTGGTAATTATTATGCTAATGCTGCTATGAACATCAGTGTGAAAGTATCTGTTTGAGTCCCTGCTTTCAATTCTTTTGGGTGTATACTGAGTAGTGGGATTGACAGGTTATATGATATTTTTATACTTAGTTTTCTGAGGAACTGCCAAACTGTCTTCCAAAGTGGCTGCACCATTTTACATTGCCACCAGCCATGAGTGAGTGTTCCTATTTCTCCGTGTCCTCTTGAACACATGTTATTTTCCTTTTTTTTTAAGGAGTAGCCATTCTAGTGGGTGTGAAATGGTATCTCACGATAGTTTTGATTTGCATTTCTCTGACGGCTAATGATGTTGAACACGTTTTCATGTGCTTTCTGGCCAATTGCATATCTTCTTTGGAGATATACCTGTCCAAGTCTTTTGCCATTTTTTAAAATGGGCTGTCTCTTTGTTAAGCTAAAGGATTTCTATATATATTCTGGATATTAAACCTTTATCATTTATGTGATTTCCAAATATTTTCTTCTATTCTGTAAATGGTTGCTTTACTTTCATGATAAAGTCCTCAAAATTTTTATGAGGTCCTATTTATCTATTTTTTCTTTTATTGCTTGTGCTTTGGGTATAAAGTCTAAGAAACCATTGCCCAACACTGCTTCCATACATTTTCTTTTAGGAATTTGAGAGTTCTGGTTCTTATATTTAGGGCTTTGATCCATTTTGAGTTGACTTTCGTATGTTTTGTGATGTCGGGGTCCTCCTTCCATTTACTCCAAATAGAGATTCAATTTTCCCAGCACCACTGTTGAAAAGGCTATTCTTTTCCAATTGAGTAGGCTTTGCCACCTTGTCAAGAATCAGTTGGCCTTAAATATGATGGTAGATTTCTGAGCTCTCAATTCTATTCTATTGGTCTATTTTTCTGTCCTTATGCTAGTGTCCTGCTTTAATTACTGTGGCTTTGTAATGTTTTGAGACAGGAAATATGAGTCTTCCAACTTCATTCTTCTTTTTCAAGATAGCTTTAGCTATGTGGAGCCCTTTATCCTCAATATGAATTTGATGATTAGCATTTCCATGTCTGCAAAGAAAGATGCTAGAATTTTTATTGGGATTCCATTGAATGTATATGCTTTGTGTAGGATTGGAATCTTAACGATATTTAGTCTCCCAGTTCATGAACATGGAATATCCTTGCATTTGTTTAGATCGTCTTTGATTTCTTTTAGCAATTTTTTGTAGTTTTTATGTGTAAATTTTCTTTACATTTTTAGTTAGATTTACTCCTAGATATTAATTCTTTTAGTTGCTATTGTAAATGGAATTTTTCTCTTGATTTCTTCTTCTGATTGTTCATTCCTTGTGTATAGAAACACTAATGATTTTTGGGTGTTGATCTTGTAACCTGCCACTTTGCTGTATTTATTTATTAGCTCTAGGAGCTTTGTTATGGATTTTTCAAGACTTTTCTGAATATAAGATCATGTCATATGAAAATGGGGAAAGTTTAACCTCTTCCTTTCCAATTCAGATGATTTCTAATTCTTTTCCTTGCCTAAGTGCAAGAATTACAAATACAATGTTGAAAAAAAGTGGTGACTTTTGGCAACCTTGTCTTGTTCCTGATCTTAGAAGGAGAACTTTCAGTCTTTCACCATTATGTAGGATGTTAGCTGTGGGCTTCTCATATATGCCCTTTATCATTTTGAGGAAATTTCCCTTATTCCAACTGTTTTTATCAAGAAGCAGTGGTGGATTTTTTCAAATGCCTTTTCTGCATCAATTGCGATGATCATGTGTTTTTTTCCTTCATTGTGTCAATGTGGTGTATTACATTGATTTATTTTCTTATGTTGAACAACCTTGCATAACAGGGATAAATCCCACTTGATCATGGTGTATAATTTTTTGATACACTGTTGGATTCGGCTTGCTAGTATTTTCTTGAGAGTTTTTGCATCTATATTCATAACAGATATTGGTATTTGTAGTTTTCTTTTCTTGCAATACCTTTATCTAGCTTTGGTATGAGTTTGGTGTTGGCCTCATGAATGAACTAGGGAGTATTGCCTCCTCTTCTATTTTTTGGAAGAGTTGGAGCAGAATTGGAGTTAAGTATCCTTAGAATGTTTGGTAAAATTCCTCTGTGAAGCCATCTGGTTCTGAACTTTTTTTTGTTGGGAAGTTTTTTATTACTGATTCAATTTTTTTTTTTTAACTAGTAATTGGTTTGTTAAGATCTTCTATTTCTCTTCAGTCAATGTAGGTAGGAGGTGTGTCCATTTATTTAGATTATCTAATTTATTGCATATAATTGTTCATAGTATCCTCTTATAGTCCTTTTTATTTCAGTAGGTCCGGAAGTAATATCCACCATTTCATTTCTGATTTTTGTTATTTGTATCTTCTCTCTTTTTTTCTTTGTCGTTATAACTAACGGTTTGTCAATTTTATTGATCTTTTCAAAGAACTAACTTTTGGTTTTGTTGATTCTCTCTATTTTTTGTTTTCTATTTCAAATATCTTTGCTCTAACTTTGTTATTTCATTCCTTCTGCTTGCTTTAGGTTGGTATGCTCTTCTTTTCCTAGTTCTTCCAGTTTTTAAGGTAGGTCTCTGATTTGAAGTCTTGTTTCTTTTTAATGTAAGCATTTAGAGATTTAAATTTCCCTCTCAACAACTGCTTTCAATGCAACTCAAAAGTTTTAGTATGTTGTATTTTCATTTTCATTCACCTCAACATATTTTCTAATTTTGCTTGTGAATTTCTCTTTAACCCATTGGTTGTTTAAGTGTGTGTTGTTTAATTTCAACATAATTGTGAGTTTTCCATTTTTCATCAGTAATTGGTTTCTAGCTTCATTCCATTGTGGTCAGAAGATAAATATTGTATGACTTTCAATATTTTTTAATTCACTGAGACTTGTTTTATGACCTAAAATATAATCTATCCTGGAAAATTATCCATGTTCACTAAAAAAGAATGTGTAGTTTCCTTTTGATGGGGGAAGTATTCTACACATGTCTTTTAGGTCTAGCTGGTTTAAAGTATCATTCAAGTCTTATTGATTATTTCCTTATTGATCTTCTGATTATATATTCTGTTCATTGTTTAAAGTGGTGTATTAAAGTTTCCTACTATTAAAGTGGAACCATCATTCTGTCAATCTCTGCCTTTTGCCTGGATAGTTTAATCCATTTACATTTAAAGTCACTACTAATAATACAAGACTTTCTTCTGCCATTTTTCTATTTAATCTTTTTATGTATTACTCTTTTTTGTCCATTCATTAATGTCTATTTTTATATTTATTTGATTTTCTGAGTTGTACCCTATTTAATGTCTTCTTTTTCAACCTGGCTATATTTTTTCATCTATTTTCCTATGGTATTATATAATATTTTACACATAATATTTTTATCCTCTACCTCTCTGTCTCTCCACTTTTTCTTGTACTTGTTACCATCTTTTTACAGTGTATGTCTAAAAACAAAGATTTATCATTACATTTTAAGCATTTGCATTTTAGCACCTGTAGGAAGTAAGAAGTGGCATTACATACCAAACAATACAATACAATAAAAAAAAACTGGCATTTATAATTACCCAAATGATTCTATTTACTTCAGGTCTTTATTTCTTTATACTGCTTTGAACTACTGTTTAGGGTCCTTTCCTTTCAGTCTGAAGAACTCCCTTTAACATTCCTTGTAAGGCAGGTTTAGTGTTGATGAATTCACTCAGTTTTTGTTTATCTGAGAATGTTTTAATCTTTCCCTCACTTTTGAAAGAAAGTCTCGCTGGTAATAAAATTTCTGGGTAGCAGTTGTTTACCTTCAGCAATTTAAGCATTTCAACCCACTGCCTACTTGCCTCCATGGTTTCTGATGAGAAATTGACACTCAATCTAATTGGAACTCCCTTGTACATAACACATTACTTTTCTCTTGCAGCTTTCAGAACTCTCTCCTTGTCCTTTGCATTCAATAGTATGAGCAAGATATGAGGGAGTGTATTCTTCTTTTTGGTGTTCTCTGCGGTTCTTGAATGTACATATTCATGTCTTTTTCTAAGTTTGGGAAATTATCTGTCATTATTTCTTTGAATAATCCTTCTGTCCCTTTCTCTCTTTCTTCTCCTGCTGAGACTCCCATAATGCATATATTGGTGTGCTTGATGGTGTTCTAGGGGTATCGTAGGCTATTTTCACTTTTCATTATTCTTTTAAATTTCTCTTTACCTGCCTCATTTCAAGTGTCTTGTCTTTGAGTTCACTAATTCTTTCTTCTGCCAGTTCCACTCTGCTCTTGAAACCCTCGTAAACATTTTTTCATTTCAGTTATTGTGGTCTTAAACTCCAGTAGTTCTGTTTGGTTCTTTTTACAATTTATATCTGTTTACTTAGACTCTTGTATTGCTCATTCATTGTTTTCCTTGTAACCTTTAGTTCTTTCTCTGTATTTTCCTTCTCCTCCTTGAGAATATTTTTGGGGGGTGCACGGTCTGGGAATTGAACCCATACCATGAAAGGTGGGCATTCCAACCACTGAACTACCCATGCACCCTCCTTGAACATTTTTAAGATCATATTTTTAAAGGTGTTGTTCAGTATGTCCATATTCTCACCTTCACTGGTGTTTTCTGCATTTTTATCATCTTCCTTTGTATAAGACACTATTTCATGTTTCTTTGTTTATTTGCACTCTTTTGTTGAACACTGTACATGTTAATATTTTAAAATGTTAACTCTGGGATTTATTCCCTGAGATGTCTGTTTCCTGGTTGTTTTAACCAGCTGGTGATAAGACAGGCATTTTCTTGAGCTTCAGCCCTCTTATCAGGATGGTCTGCCCAAAGAAAATACAGTGTGCCCAAAGAAAATACAGACCCTGTATTTCTGGGTCTGTCTTGTCCTCGGCTTGTTTTTTTATTGTTTTGGAATTTGGCTGCTCTCTCTGTTTCCCAGGAGACAATCCTCCCTTTCCCGGGTGTTTGATGCTGGCAGCCCTTTGTCCCAGACTGTCTGCCTCTATAGTTTTTTTGTTTGCTTGTTTGTTTTTAATACTCTTTTCATTGTCTCATGCTGCTTTTGCCTGAAGTGCAAATTCTGGGAGAAAGGACTTTGCCAAGTCAGTTCTCCTAGCCAAAACAGGGCCAGGTACTATGAAGTGTGTGCCAACTGGCTCCAATGTGTCCTGGGTAAGGTGCCAAGAGTGTTTCCAATAGCTCCCTAAATCTGAACTTTCCTGGTCTGCTCAGCAAATACATCCCTTCAATTAACAGTCCCCCTGCTGCTGTGAGGAAGCTAGTGTCTTTAAGTTTGCTCCACTCCAGTCCCCATCTGAGGAAGGTTGTAAATGGCTGCCACTGCCTTTATCCAGGGTGGGTTGAAACAAATGCTGCCCTCAGAGCCAGGGCCCCAGTGATCCAAATTTCCTTACGAAAAGCTGTAATCAGTGATCAGCCATGTCCACCCCTGTTCATGGGAAAGAGGATTTTTATGTCCCTTTCCATCACCAGCAAGTGAGGCAGGAACTGGACCTCAAAGCAGCCCACCACAAGAGTGGGGGATAAGTGCCAATAGCCACCACGTGGGGAGTTTACTGTTTGTTCCTATAATTTATTGGCCTCTTTTTCCTGCTCTTCCCTGGATAGTGTACATTGTTATTCTGGCCTCTGGAGTTTCAAAGTTAGTGTTTCAGACAGTTTCTACTGGTTTAATGTTGTTTTAGTGGAAAGACTGAGTCCTAGAGCTCCCTACTCTGCCACTTTTCCATAGCCCTCCCATCTTTGCCTTGTTTTGTATGTTGTTTTTGAGAAGTCTGAGGCTAGTCTAATTCTCTGATCTTTTTGCTCAGAGGTCTTGAATTTTTTTCCTTTATCTTTAAAATCTAATGGTTTTACTAGAATATGTCTTGGAATTAATCATTCTGAGTCAATTTTCCCAGGTACTAGTGTGACTATTCAATTTGTAGAATCAGGTTTTCTCTCATTTCCAGAAAATTTTCTTGGATTATAATTTTTAAATATTAATTCTGTTTAAAGTTTTGTTATTCTTCTTCAATGACTCCAATTCTACATATGCTCTTTCTTCTTTACTTGTCTTCCATTTCAATTACTTGCTCACTGATCATTTTTGTTTCTCTCTTTATTTATTTTCATTGTCTTGCATCAATGCCATTTATTACATTTCCATTTGAGTCTATTCTCTCTTTGGCACTTTATAATTTAGTTTCACTTTTGAAATGATTTTGATTTTTTTCTTCTTTCCTGAAAAAGAGAGAGCTAAATCAACTCTGTTTATTCTTTTGGGAGATGAAAGGTATTCATTTTTGTTTTTAAGTTTTGAATTTCACTTTCAAGGTGATTTCTTATGTCCCCAAAAACTTGTTTGAAGATATTTATTTCAGGTTGGTGTTTTCTGCTGCAGTTTTCTTCTGCTTCATAGGGGTTTTTCTTTGTGGGAGGGAGGATGAGGAAATGTTCATTGCCTGAGGTATTTCAGTCTCATTTTCTATTTACTTATAATAACTTTGTATTGATTTAATCTGTTTTCATCCGTTCATTTTATAGCTTGAGATTTTTAGCTCAATGGTATCCCCTTCTGTCAGCATAGTGAAGTACAGTTGTTGTTTTTTGTTTTTTAAATATAGCAGTTCTTGAATGTGATTCAGGGACCTCTGGGGGTTCCCCAAACCTTGTAGGTAGCTGTAAGTCAAAAATATTTTCATAATAATGCTAAGTTACCTGCCTTCCCCCCCCATTCTCTTTCAAGTGTTTGAAGGTTTTAAGAAGTTTCGTGACATGTGCTATTGCAACAGATTGAATACAGATTCAGATATGAGAATCCGACTGTCTTCTGTTAGAACAGTCCTTAAAGATAATTCAAAAAATGTAAAATAATGCCACTCTTCTCATGAAATATTTTCTTTTGGAAAATATAGTTATTTTCATTACAAAGTATTAATTATATTAACATGCAACCAGTCTATTATAATCATAAATTAATTTTTTAAATATTTTTAAATTCTCAATTTTAATATCAATATTGTGAGTATTTATAGATGTAATAAATAAAAGCAAAAGCTTTTGAGGGTACTCAAATTTGAGAATGTTACAGAGTTCTGAGACCAAAACGTTTGAAAATCACTGCTTTAATGAGTGGATTTGGGTGTTGTATTTCCTGCAATTTTTCAGTTCTTTCTGTGTTGCATAACCCTAAATTTTTCTCTTTTGATTATTTTCCACAAGATCACCTAATTTCAAAAAATTGATGCAAAAAGAAGGAATTTCTTTTTGCATTCTATTCACCCAGGTTTTCCTTTTTAGAGATTGCCTCCTTGAATCCTGAGACACCTTTTAAAGTCCCTTTCTATGGTCAGTACTCTGATCTACCAGGTTTTTGTTTTTTTCACTTACAGTGGACTTTCTGTTTAAAGTAGTGATTTAAATAGATCTTGGCCTGCTATTAACTGCCTCATCTTCTCTTCCTTGCAGTTTTTCCAGGATTGCCCTTGTTCTCCACTGAGATTTACAGCAGGATCATGAAAGATATTTCATTGGGATTTGGTGCTTATTTTTCTACTTACAGATAATTTGAAGCTTGGGCATTCTCTGACATCTAGCTATGCTGAAAGTATAGGGTTTTTGCTGATTAATTGTTTTCTTCTTATTCTATATCAAAAGTCAGCAAACTTTTTCTTTAAGGGCCAGACAATAAATGGTTTAGTCTTGCAAGCCATAATATTTCTAACACTACTTGACCCTGACATTGTAGCACGGAAACAGCCATAGAGACAGCACTTAAAGGAATAGGTATTGAAGCACTGTTCCAAAAAATCTTTATCTGCAAAAACAGGTATCCAGTTATAGGACTTGGTTTGCTAACTGTTATGTGCTATATCGTTTTGGAATGTTAGAATTCAGATTTAGACAGACACTATCATATTTGGCAACCTTAGAATTCATATCAATTTGTAGGAGTTCTTAATATATACAAAATAAAATACGAGTTTTTTTTGTGGTAGACAAAGAGATGAACACCCGGTTTCCCTTTCAAGGAAGAACTTGTTGGCCAGCTGCATGGAGTGCATTCAATAGACAGCCTTTAGCTGTCAGCCACCTCAGAATCTGCTTCAGCTGCAGAGATCTGCCTCACCCAAGGTCACCATATTTGGTGACCTGAAGAGGATGGGAGTATAAAGGCCCAGAAATTTTGGCGTAACATAGAGCTGTAATGTGCAATTCTTGTTCCAGAGCTTCCTGCGGTTTTGCTTGAGGCATTATCCATTGCAGTTCAAGTTCCTTTTCTGCCAAATCCTGCTGCCCCCCACCCCTTCCTTTTACAAATGTTGCTCCCTAGTGTTCTGGTTTACTAGCTGCCAGAATGCAATATACCAGAAACAGAATGGCTTTTGAAAAGGGGAATTTAATACATTGCTAGTTTACTGTTCTAAGGCCAAGAAAATGTCCCAATTAAAGTTAACTTTAGAAATGTTCAATCTAAGGTATCCATGGAAAGATACCTTGGTTCAAGAAGGCCAATGAAGTTCAGGGTTTTTCTCTCAAGTGAGAAGGCACGTGGCGAACAGGGTCAGGGTTTTTCTCTCTCATCTGGAAAGGCATGTGGCAAACATGGCATCGTCTGCTAGCTTTCTCTCCTGACTTCCTTTCACAAAACTCCCTGAGAGGTGTTTTCTTTCTTCATCTCCAAAGCATTGGCCAATGGACTCTCTGCTTCTCGTGGCTATGTCATCCTTCTCTGTTCTCTCTGAATGTCTCTCATTCTCCAAAGTGTTTCCTCTTTTATAGGAATTCAGAATCTAATCAAGACCCACCCGAATGGGTGGAGACATGTCGTCACCTAATCTAGTTTAACAACCACCTTTGATTAAATCACATCTCCAGGGAGATGATCTGATTACAGTTTCAAGCATACAGTATTGAATAGGGATTAGAAGAAATGGCTGCCTTTACAAAATGGGATTTTGATTAAAACATGGCTTTTCTAGGATACATACATCATTTCAAACCAGCACACCTAGGAAGCTTCTTATGCCCCAAACTCCATCTCAGTATCTGCTTCTGGAGAAGACAGTCTGTGACACCCTTATTGGTTATGAATATTGCAAATATCTTCCTCTGTGGCTTGTGGTTAGTTATGCTACAATTTTTCCCAATGTAACTTCATCTTAGTGTATCATCTATATTACCTTAGGTTATTCTTCCTTGTTCTTTGAAGATTTAATGCCTGGTTCACTGTCACTTTCTTCAGCTCTATATCTGTGATCATTCTTGGTAGTTTCAGTACGTACAGAAATCTTCCATCTAAGCCATGGTCTCTTGGTTCCTTAACATCTTTTCCTCCAGTGGTCCTTTTCTTTCTTTCTTTTTATTAGAGAAGTTGTGGGTTTACAGAAAAATCATGCATAAAATACAAGGTTCCCATATACCACCCTATTATTAACACCTTGCATTGGCATGGTATATTTGTTACAATTGATGAAGGCACATTTTTATAATTATCCTGTTAACCATTGTTCATGGTTTAACTGAGCGTTCACTGTGTTGTGCAGTTGCATGGATTTTTTTTTACGTTTTTTAAATTCTAGTAACATACTTTCATCTTTTCATCCACCCTAACAAAGTCATTCATTCTTCTGGTGAGGCCTAGTTGTTTGTTTGTTTTTTTTAACTTTTTTATCATACAGTATAACATATATACAAAGCAAAGAAATAAAAAAATCAATAGTTTCCAAAGCACTCTTCATCAAGTAGTTACAGGACAGATCCCAAAGTTTGTCATGGGCTACCGTACTGTTCTAGTTTGCTAGCTGCCAGAATGCAATATAGCAGAAACAGAATGGCTTTTAAAAGGGAGAATTTAATGAGTTGCTAGTTTACAGTTCTAAGGCCGAGAAAATGTCCCAATTAAACAAGTCTATAGAAACATCCAATCTAAGGCATACAGGGAAAGATACCTTGGTTCAAGAAGGCTGATGAAGTTCAGGGTTTCTCTCAAGTGAGAAGGCACATGGTGAACACAAAGTTTCTTTCTCATCTGGAAAGGCACGTGGTGAAGATGGTCAGGTTCTTCTCTCACTTGGAAGGGCACATGGCAAACATGGCATCATCTGCTACCTTCTTCTTCTGGCTTCTTGTTTCATGAAGCTCCCCAGGAGGCATTTATATTCTTCATTTCCAAAGGTCGCTGGCTGGTGGGCTGTCTGCTTCGTGGTGCTGCAGCATTCTCTGCTCTCTCTGCATCACTTATTCTCCAAAATGTTTCCTCTTTTATAGGACTTCAGAAACTAATCAAGACCCACCCAAATGGGTGGAGACATGTCGTCACCTAATCCAGTTTAACAACCACTTTTTATTACATCACATCTCCAGGGAGATGATCTGATTACAGTTTCAAATATACAGTATTGAATAGGGATTATTCTGCCTTTATGAAATGGGATTTATATTACAACATGGATTTTCTAAGGGACATACATACTTTCAAACCAGCACACATACCATCCTCTCAAATTTTTCCAACATCTTCATAATGTAGGAGGCTAGAAGGCTTAAATATTTTTTTATCACCACAATTTACATTTTTCTTTCTTTTTTTGTGAAAAATAACATACATACCTGTGTTAGTTAGATTCAGTTGTCAACTTGGCCAGGTGAGCATACCTAGTCTTGTTGCTGCGGACATAAGCCATGGTACGTGAACCTCATCTGTTGCCAATTACATCTGCAGTCAGCTAGGAGGCGTGTCTGCTGCAATGAGTGACGTTTGGCTTAATTGGCTGGTGCTTAAATGAGAGATCACAATGTAGCACAGCCTA
>PVIY010027868.1:0-33761 GCA_004026745.1 Myrmecophaga tridactyla | reverse complement strand
AAAAAAAAAAAAAGAATAACCCCCACCCACACTCTGTACAACTTCCCTGGTTCTTTTTCTCATTTTCCCTCCTTTAGGTCCCCTTTTTCAGCTTCTGTAGTCATTTATGAAGTCACTCAGCAAAGATTTACCAAGACTCAGATAACTGGCTTTTCAGAAGTGGAGATTTTTAGCAATTTATCCAGAGTCTCTCCTGCTTATCACAGATAATATGATTCTGCCAATACTTATAGTAGGTGTTCAATAAGAGCTGGTTGAATTTAAATAAAGGTGTATATGCAGCATAATGATCTATAATGTGTCCAGACACCTGTTGTAAGGAAAACAATGGTAAGATGCATTTTCCCGTATTCTGTGGGTTCTACATTTGTTTCCACCTTGCAACTGCATTGAGAGTTAAAAAAAAAAAATCAGATAATTTCCAAAGAAACTTCTAAATAAAGAAACTCATTTGTAGATTTTCTCAAGAACACCCTTTATCCTGACTTAGTTGTTGACATTGGGGAAATGCTGGGTACCAAATGATTTGTTTTAAAATTAATCTCCTGAGTCATGGGTTTTCTTTGATTTACTTTGTGCTCATAACATTTCTCTGTGTAACTAATTATTTAGCCTCATCCAAGAACAAGAGTAAAGTTGTTAGGTCAAACTACCCCTTAACAAGTATTACCAATTGTAAGTCATTTTTCAGGCCTATAGCTTTTATAGAGCTTTCTTCTCCCAATATACACTGTCACTTATCTACCTCCACCTCAAAACTCAGAGACAACACAGCTGCTTACCAGTTTGTGATTTTGTAGGTTGCAGGGCTCTTTGGGGATGGTGTCTTTGCTCCAGGCAGAGCCAGCTAAGACAACTGGGTTAGCAACAGAGGATTGAGAAAAGCCTCACTCACGTGCTGGGGAGCTTGGGGCTGGTAGTGGGCTGGGATGCCTCTGCTCTCCTCCAGGCAGCCTCCCTCTCCAAGTTGTCTCTCTCCGGCAGGACTGCCTGGATTTCTCTGCATGGTGGCTAGATTTTGAGAGCAAAAGCAGAAACTACAAGGCCTCTTAAGGTCTGGGTTGGAAAATTCCAAAACATCCCTTTTACTAATTCTCTTGATCAAAGCAACTCACAGTGTCAGCCTATTTTCAAGGGGTAGGAAAACAGACTCTCAGTCTTTACCGATGAAATAGCAGTAAGTCACACTGCAAAGGGGTATAGAAACAAGAAGGTATTATTCAGTGGATGTTATGTTTAAGCCTTTTGAGTATGTACAGGAGTCTCCAAGGATATGATTAAGCTGCTAAGAGGGACTCTACTCTCCAAATCCTGGTGAGAGGTGACCTGAAGTGCTCCACAGAATCACGTGCACCCATCAGAATTCAAAGGGCCCTAACAAGGGAGACTGATGTCACTGAGGAGATGTGTCATCGACCAGGATGAAGGAGGCCCTCCTCAAGGCACAGCTTGAGTCACGTGAACTGGGGTTGACTGAAGTGTAGACTAAGGTTCATGGCCCAGGGCACGAGCTTGGCAGCCTGTCAGACGTGGCTTTGAATCCCAGTTTTTCTACTTGCTAGTCCCCTCAACCCCTATGGAATTTTTTTTTTATCCTCAAGTACAAAATAAAGACAATACCATTAGGGACCTCGCAAAAGCTTTTGTGAGAATTACAGTGTTTCTGATAAAGCACTCATCACTGCACCTGATAAAGAGTGAGTACTTAATAAATGAAACCTGAAATGGGTGTGCTTTCCTCTAATGAAAATGTTCCTCCTGTCTTATCGAACCTAGTATTAGAAGGCAGGCCAGACTTTGACATGGAAGTGGGGTAAAATTCAAAATACTTAACAACCTAAGTAGCCCTGGATGTGCCAATCATAATTGATGTCAGTCTCAGGTCTGGGGTGGGGTCTAGAGGATGTTGCTGTGGTGAGCTTTAATTTTTTAATTGATACATCTTGGGGGGCTCCAGGAGATCCCAGAAAAAGGCTAGGGCAGGCAGGGGAATAGAAAACCACTTGACGTGCTTGAAGCAGTTGACCAATAAATATAGAGATATTTCAATATTCTAACCCCAAGTATGGCCATACAGATGTGAACCAGCTGGAACAAAACCCTTATCTGGGAGCAAGAAGTGCCTTGGCCCCTCTTTTGCAAGTGATTTGATTAGTGTAGCCAGCCTGGAAGAGAGAAGACAAAATCTCATCCCTCCTGTCTGAGGGAATGAGGTTGAAAGATCCTGAGTGATACTCAATGGTGACTCAAACCAGGGAACAAAAGTACAACCCCGAAATTCTGTAGGAGCCCTATTGCACCTGTTGGCCTGAATTCAGGGATGGCAGATAAATAGCGGTCGAGAAACAGCAGGTGAGAATGCATATGAGAGGGGAACAAGTGAGAAGTGTTCAAAGGCTCTGACTTGGAGAGAAAATAGTAAAGGAGGAACTCAATGTGTGTAGGTACAAGTACTAGAAGTCAGGTTCACCAAAAAGGTAGCGATCTTTAAACTGATAAACAGGAGAAGGGGGATTCCTCAGGAATTGTCACACAACCACCACTGTGGTAGGCTGAATTACGTACCTCAGCAAAATGTTCTCAATTTTAATCTGCATTCCCACAGGTATGTTCCATTTATAAATAGGAAGATATTATTTTTAGTTAAGGTACAGTCAACTGAATGAGGTTCTTTAACCTCTAGTACCTCAGGCTTTAAAAAAGAATAAACCAGAAGAGAGAAGCTGGAAGTGAGCAGAAACCTGAAGAGCAGAAGAAAGGAGAGGACACTGCCATGTGACAGGAGGCAGAGAGACAAGCTGAGGAACCCCGAGGATTGTCAGCAGCCCCCACCAGAATGCTACATACTGCAGAAGAAAGTAAGCCTTGCTGAAAGCTCGATTTTGGACTTTTCCTCAACTCAAAGCCATGAGCCAAATAATTCTGGCTGTTAAGCCACAACCGATTTGAGTTATTTGTGATAGCTGCTAAGTCCAAAGGTCCACGCAGTGAGGCTCATGTGCCCGATGACCAAAGAGCTCGCTGCCCCCTACCTTAAGCCAGGAGCATCATGAGACCAGTGAGCAACGATGATGCAATGCTGCAGAAGCAGGAGGTTGGTCGGTAAATTCCAGTTAGAAAGGGCAGGATGGAGAACCTGAACAGTGCTTGGCAAAAATAAGCTAATGTGTAATGGAGGCTGCCCTGGGATAGGCCTTTGGGCAATTGTGACAGCTCTGTCAGTAATTCACGGTGGGAACGAGGTAAAATTCTCTTAAGTCTACAGAATAAAGTGCTATCTATTGTCCAAGTGTAGCAGTCAAGACCACCACAATTCAGCTCTGACTTACTCTTCCAGCATCAATGGCCCCAAATGGAACCGTTACAATGGAGTCATGAATAGTACATTCTCCATGGGGTCGTTGTGAGAAGTATGAAAGTTATTATATGTGTAAGTCACATAAGCAGAACCTGGTAAATGCTGTGCTTGTTTCTACACTGCACAAAGTTATTCAGACACTCCAAGCCTTATTCCCATGGAGATGAGTCTGCCCAAGGAGCACTGATCTCTAGTTCTTCAAACCCACTCTATAGGCTAACAAAGCCATGATTTCTGTGAGAATTGAGATCATGAATATTATATGCTTTTCCCAGTTTGACAAGGATTATGTCTTCAAATGTCCATTTTCATTGCTGTATTGTTGTTGATGATGTTTGCTCTCAATCCAAAAAAAAAAAAAAAAAAATCCCTCTCTAGTCAAACCATTCTGTTCATTGCCTACAGAACATGGACTGTGTTTTGCCCCTACAAGTTTTTGCTCACCTTGTCTAGTGCTCCCTCTGGTTTTCTTTTGGTTGGGTTAGTCTGCCCATGCTGCAAACCCCTCCTCAGTTCCTGCATCTTCTATAGAGCCTTTCCTAAAACCTCTGATCTTCTTTTGAACCCCTAGAGCATCAACCATAAGCAAAATTTGCTTGGCAATTAATCAAGCTCTGCCTTGTCACTGCTCCCTTGTCATAGCTAAGCTGGTTATGCCAAGCTGTCTTTGTACCTTCCTCACTGCTTGTGTCCTTTCCCCACATACAACTTTGAGGGTGAAGGTTGTGACTTTTCGGATGTTTCTGCAGCACCTAGCCCAATATCTAGCACATAAGAGAAACTAAGTGGATTTACTTGGAGAATCACATGACATATAGCAGTGACTTGAAAAATTAAGAGCCAAGTGCCTGGAAATTTCTGGGATGGTTACTGTTCTAGTTTGCTAGCTGCCAGAATGCAACACACCAGAGATGAATTGGCTTTTAATAAAACGTGATTTGTTAATTCTTCAGAGGAAAGGCAGCCAACTTGCCACTGAGGTTCTTCCTTACATGGGAAGGCACAGGATGATCTCTGCTGGCCTTCTCTCCAGGCCTCTGGGTTCCAACAATTTTCCCCTGGGTGATTCCTTTCTGCATCTCCAAAGGCCTGGGCTGAGCTGCAAGCCAGCACTGAGATGAGGTATACTGAGCTGCTTGGGCTGTGCTACATTGAGCTCTCTCATTTAAGCACCAGCCAATTAACTCAAACATCATCCACTGCAGCAGGCATGCCTCTTAGCTGACTGCAGATGTAATCAGCAACAGAGGAGGTTCATGTACCATTGGCTCATGTCCACAGCAACAGAACTAGGCATGTTCACCTGGCCAAGTTGACAACTGAATCTAACTACCACAGTTATGAAGAAAACTTCAAAAAGAATCAGCATGTTAACTGTTCAAAATGCCCATTTCAGGGTGTCTTTGTGGATGTAGTCTAAGCAGGTGAGTCCTGCTTATGTACTGCACATTTCCCAGGCTGATCCATAAAGGAGGACAGGATTCACTGAGTCCCTATGAAGTCTGCATTGCAGCTCTGTGGAACAGTGGCTCACTAAAGAACCATAATAGTATGAGAGCCTGGGGTCTGACTTAATGACCATTTTGAAATTGGAGCAATATGAACTCTTGCTCTATACCTGTCCCCTCCCTCAACCAGGACCCTATTTTCAATAAGTATGTACTGAGCAACTTGGCAAAATACAGAAGAGGGCATGAGTCCAAGATGAAAAAGTTACAGACCCTCATCTGCATGGGCTAGGGCCTGTGAGAGAGATGCTCATACACAAACAGGAGATTCCTCCTCAGCCAGCACAAAATGCCAGGGCCACACCCACATCACGTGTTAAATGTTGAGAAGGATACAAAAAGAGGCAGATGATCCAAGCAGACCCTCACTCCCCACACCCATCTCTTTCACTAGAAAAGCTCTTCCCAACCTCCAAGACTCATTATAATCCCAACTCCTTCTGAAGCAATGTCTGGATTCTCCAGCCTTAGGAACCACTTCCTGAGCAGATCATTCAATCCTCTCAATCAATACCAATAGCTTCCAAACTTCTCACAAACCATCCTGCGTTGATGCTTCCAAAATCCCATCGGGGTTTGTTTCTAATCTCATATAATGCTGAAATGGATGTGAGATGGGAAACGCCACCAAAATGCCCAATTTCAAATATTTAAGTTGATCAAAGCAACTCCATTGATTGCATCATCATAAATGAGTAGTATAACCATTAATAGAAGTCCAATTTTACTTGTTTTAAAATCTGTAAGATCTTGTTTGAACATGGGTCCCACTGCTGAAAACAATACAAAGCAAAATAAAAGTGTGACAAGGATTGCTTTGTATCACTATCTGATAATTAACTCTCAAGTTCCTGGAGAATTTCAGCATTGTTATCTTGGATATGATTACTGAAAGCATTCAGCAATTGTGGTGGGGATTTTTAACGTTCTGGAAATTGCATGTAATTCCAGGAGCATGAGGGAACAGCACCTGTGATTTATCTCATTCTGAGAGAAGTTACCACTCTCATAGCCTTTTTCTAATTTAAGGAATTGGAGCTGTTCACCTCAGAGGAGTGTGGGCTTCCAGAAGGAAAGGCACTGACATCATTTTCAAAGCTTTTACAGAGATGATGCCCATCAGCTCTGTGCCCCTCATCCATCCTGACACTGATAAAAATCACTAATCCACAGGGGTCCCTGATGTTTCACCTCTCCTAGCTGAGACAGCGCTTCTTAATCAACCTGGCATTACAGATCTCATCGTCTTAAGGAAGCAATTCACATGGTGTGTGGAGTCCCATTTGATGACTGTTGAGCTTTGTGAGCCATCCAGACTTCTTTCAGTGGTAGAGATTAAGCACCACAGGTTGTCATGACCTACGTCATGTATGTTCCAAATCATTTGCTTTAATAATAATAAATTTAATATTTCAAATAATGGTTTAAGAGTTAAAATATTAGAAGGCAATTTAGCATAAAGGCTTCCAGAATTAGACCAAATTTTATTCCTGGCTCCTGCACTGACTTGCTGTGTGACCTTGAGCTTCACTGTCCTCATTTTTAAAAGACCATATTAATACCTGCTTCTTAGGATAATTTTGAAGATTAAGTAGGACAATATATAGAAAGTGCTCAGAAAGTGTCTGATGCAATAAATGTTAGCTATTATTTTTAATTAGCAAAGTTTATAAGTTATTTTCCTTTATTAAAGTAAATTAACAAGATCTCGTTGTCACTGACCTACATTCTACAATGTTTTCTTGAATGACAGGGAAAGGGTGGAGAGGTAACTAGCCTGCAGGAAACTGCTTAAAGTCTCAGGAATACCAAAATGAGCGTGTTGCACATATAAATATCATTCATCATGTGTTGGGGAAAAGAAGGGAGGCATTTAAGACCTGCTTCTCTGTGTAAAGCCAGAGGCAGACCTACCTTCCTAGCACTTTCTTGGGGGTATAATTCTCAAGGCTCAGTAGTGTTTTGTTTTGTTTTTATTAAAAGGACTCAGAAATCATGTCCAGACACTAAAGATGTTGAGATGCTCAGGTGTAAAAAGACATGAGTTTTGCAGAGACCTGGGTTCAGAGCCCAGCTTAACCACAAGTTATGTGAAAGTTATTTAAATTCTGTCCACATCGTTTTCTTCTTCTGTAAAATTGGGCACATAATACACACCTCTGTGAACTGTTATAAGGATGATATCAAAACGCATAAAGCACATAGGCTGAACCTTTTTCCTGTGTGACACAAGGCAAATTAACCTCTGAACATCAATTTCCTCATCCATATAATGAGAATTAAACCCATCTCTTGGGGGGTTTAAAAATATTTTATTGAGGTATAATTGACATATAACAAATTACATGTATTTAAAGCATTCATTCAATTTGTATGTTTTGACTTCTGTTTATACCTATGAAACCATCACCAAAAATAAGATAATAAACATATCCATCAACCCCACCTTGTGCATCTTTGTAATCCTTCTCTCCTCCTGCTTCCCACCCAACCATTGATCTGATTTCTGTCACAACACACTAGGCTGACTTTCCTAAAATATTACACAAATGGAATCATAAAGTATGTACTCTGACCATTTTCACTCAGCATAATTATTTTGAGTCATCCATATTTAGTGTTTATCCATCATTTATTATATTTATTTGAACAGTATTCCATTGAATGAATATAGCATAGTATGTTTATCCATTCACCTGTTGATAGACATTTGGGTTGTTTCCAGTTTGGGGCTATTACAAATAAAGGCGCTTTGACCATATGCAGACAAGTCTTTGGATAGACATTTGCTTTCATTACTCTTTGGTCAATTTGACTACTAAGAGCAGAATGGCTGGATTATATGGGATAGGTCATGTTCCAACTTCTGAAGAAACTGTCAAACTGTTTTTAAAATGTTGTACCACTGTACATTTCTTTCAGCTGTGAGTTTCAGTTATCTCACATCCTCACCAACATTTGGTACAGTTGCTCTTTTTAACCTTAGCCATTACAATAGGTATGTAGGGGTATCTCATGGTTTTCATTTGCATTTCCCTAATGATTAATCAGGTTGAACAGCTTTTCAGGAGCTTTTTGCAATCCATATATCTTCTTCATTGCAGTGTATGACCAAATCTGCAAGCCCTTTATCAGACATATGTTTTGCAAATATACTTTTTCAGACGTAGTTTGCCTTTACATTTCCCTATAGTGATTTTCAGAAAGTGGAAGTTTTAATTTTCATGAAGTCCAACGTATCAATTTTTTTACTTTTACAGATCATGCTTTTGGTGCCACATCTAAGAAATACCTGCTTGGTCCAAAGTCACAAAGTTTTACTCCTATATCTCTTCTATGTTTTCTTGATTCGGGTTTTACATGTAGGTCCATGGACCATTTTCGCACATGGTGTAAGGTAAGATCCAAGTCATCTTTGTTTGCTGCACATGGATAGCTAATCGTTCCAACACCATTTGTTGAAAAGATCATTGTTTCTATTCTGAAATGTCTATGCACTTTTTGTCAAAAATCAATTCTACATTTTTGTGAGGAACTAGTTCTAGGTCTGTCTATTCTGTCCTATTTTTCTATTTGTCTATCTTTGTACTGATACTTAGAGTAGTTTTATAATAAATCCTGACGTCAGGCAGTGGTAGCTCTCCAATTTTGTTCTTTTTCCAAGGGTTTTGTGTGTGTGTATGTGTGTGCATAGCTATTTTAGGTTCTTTGGTTTTCCATCAGAATTTAAACTGTTTGTCAATATCTACAAAAAAAGATCTGCTAGGATTTTTATTGGGATTGAATTAAATCTATGTGTGGTTATGTTCTTTCCCAAGCCTTTTTAGAGAGTTTTAGAGTGCACTAAAAATCTTAAACTTAAAAAAAAAAAGACTAGAAAGGAAACTCCACAAAAGTTCAGGCTTATGACTGCATTCTAAAATCCTGGTTTTACACATATAATTTAAGAATACAGGACAGGCCATGGTGGCTCAGCAGGCAGAGTACTTGCCTGCCATGCTGGAGACCCGAGTTTGATTCCTGGTGCTTGCCCAAGTAAAAAATAAATAACTGAATTGGGCGGGCCATGGTGGTTCAGTGGCAGAGTTCTCACCTGCTGTGCCAGAGACCCGGGTTCAATTCCCAGTGCCTGCCATTGTATTAAAAAAAAAAAAAAAAGAATACCTCTGTTGTCATCTTTGATTTCTTTTCAAAAGTCTACATTCAGGCCTTTATAATACCTGAAAATGATTCTTCAGACCCACCAATTTTTAATAAGAAAAGACTTTAAAAATAACTTTGTCATGGTAGGTCACCAAACATATTAGAGTGGAAATAAGACAGCTGATTTACAGACTGATTTCTGTAAAGACGCTGGAATAGGATAGGATGAGTTCATCCCTGCTCAATGGAACAACTTGAGAAGTGACAGAAAAATGACCGGGACAGCAGTTTCAGGGTGTGAGTGACCAGACAGGGTCTTCTGCACTGTGTATGGAGGTCCTGGATGAAACGCAGAAGAATTGGGATGGAGACAAAGGGGTGAGTGTGCTTAGTTGTGACTCCACCAGGGACAAGAGGTGGCATGTGTGAAAGTACTTGCCCCCACAGCTAGCTTGGGAGATCAGCCCCCTCAGTTCTGCAGCTGGGAGCTCCCATGGAGAACCCAGAAGCCAGCAGACCTGCTTTCCCTGCACACAGAGACCATCCAGATAGTGCACAGAGCCTACCACTCCCCTTTCTATATTTTCAGATTCTTCTTTATGCTCTTCTAGTGTCTTTTTTGATATCCTTTGTATCATTAGCCAACCCATTGAATTTATTTAGGAGATTTAGGAGAGGTGGGCCCGAGGGGAAGAGTGCATGAATGGAGAGGATGGGACAAGAAAGCAAGCCATGCAGCACACCACTGCCCCACATCCCCATGGCCCCGCGGCCCCATGCCACATACCATGCCACTATGCCCCCACATGGGCAGTTAAAATATCCAGAACTCCTTAACCCACGCCACACCCCCTTGTAGCAAAATGTTCCATGCCCCTGCTCCCCCACATCACATGCCCTGCCCCACACCAAACCCACCCCACAGCCCCATGCCACCCCTGTGTGTGACCCATGCTCTTGTGCTCCCCACACCCCCATATCCTACCCTGCAAAACCACACAGACACTTGAAATACCCAGTCCCACAGCCAAAAGTCACTCCAAGTGGGAACCTGGCGGCCACCAGACACACCAGACCCAAAGTGGAACCCCTGCTGAGGTGCACACTGCCCATCCTGCGATTGGCAGCTTTCAGCATGTACAAGGACCTGGCTGAAATTGCACTGGGTCTCCATCCAGCTAAGCTGGCTGTGGCAGTCAGGGAGAGGTGGGCCCGAGGGGGAAGAGGCCTAGAAGTAGCATCTGTTGAGAAAAAAATGGAAAGTGCAGTCTGGCAAAATCCTTATCTGTCTAGCTTTTAACAGATATTCAAGCAGAGTTGCATTCCCTGCATGAGTCCCAGGTCTTGGTTTGGTGGGAAATTACTGACAAACCAAGTGTAAAAGAAGACCTTCAGTGCAAACCTAAGCAAATGCAATACCTTAGACAACTGAGGGAAATCGTTCTTCAAAACAACCCTATCCAGATAATCAAATGCCTCAAAGTCAACAAAAAATCACAAAGCATATGAAGATGCAGGCAGATATGGCCCAGGGCAAATGACCAAATTAAAATACTGGAGGAGACACAGAATTTGGTACAACTAAGCAAAGATGTTCATACAAATCTCCTAAATAAATTCAATGGGTTGGCTAATGATACAAAGGATATCAAAGAAGACACTAGAAGAGCATAAAGAAGAATTTGAAAATATAAATAGAAAAATAGCAAATCTCAGAGATGAAAGATACTGTAGACCAAATGAAAAAATATACTGGAGACACACAACATCAGCTCTGAAGAGGCAGAAGAAAGAAATATAAATACGGTTTTCCATGAACTACTTCAAAGGTATGAATCTTGTCAATAACAGAGGGGGGTAGGGGGCAAAATACTATTGCATGCTATGGTCTATATTTAACAGGAGGACATCAATAATATCACAGCAATACCAAGGGTAAGTAATCTGGGGGGAGGAACAAGAGGTAAAGTAGAGTTGGGATTTTCTATATGGTGAGGGTGCTTTTTTCAGTTATTTTTCTCTTGGGAGCAATGAAAACTGTCTTACAATTGAGAATTTTGATGATTGTACAACTAAGTAAGGATAATGTCTGACTTCAGACATTAACCATGATGCCCAATGGATGGAGGAGGCTGAAAGATATACTGACTGAGAAGTAGAATGATAAAACTGTGGTGTATACATATGACGGAATACTGTGCTGCTACAGAAAGGAACAAAGTCATAAGGCGTGCAACGAGGTGAATGAACCTGGGGGACAGACATTATGTGGTGCAAAATAAGCCATAAACTAAAGAACAAATATTGTATGGTCTCTTTTAGAAAACACCTATAAAAAATAGGGGCCCAAATAGTAAGCTCTTAAAGCAGTCATTTTGTCCAGAGCTGTAATTTTCATTCCTAGAATTTGAGATGCTGTGTTATGTATGTATAACCTGGTATTTCCCTGGAATTTTGGGTATCTGTGTGACACCTAAGACTAAGAGTTGGGGCACTGCAACTCTGAAAGTCAGCATTGCTACATATAACAACTGTTAAATAAATCAGAAAAGAAATCAAGCTTCAATTAGAGATAAGAATGAAGCTGATGTGGTCGGGACTAATATACATCAGAATACAGGGTAAAGAATGTCATTGTTTGTATTTTAAAACTTTACCTACTGTATGGGACCAAAGGAAGAGAGGCTTATTTTACCCAAAATCTAAATCTTCTATAGCACATAACCTAACTCAACCTATCTAGATAGATCACTTAACCAACCCAAACACATGGGACCCAGAATGGGAATGAGGGCTTTTAATTATGTAATACCCAGAAACATCCCTGAGTGTGTTGGGCAGATAATTAAAAAGTATTGGCAAAGTCCCTACAGAGACTGGAGAAAAAATAATGGAACTATTAAACTTTCCCACCAGGGAAACCCCCGACACTGTCTCAAATATTAGGGACTCCCAATAAGCCAAGCCCATGATCATGAGGCTTGCTCTTATGAAACTTATTTAGCAAAGAAGCTAAGCCTACCTATAGTTATACCTAAGAGTTACTTCCAGAAAATCTCTTTTGTTGCTCAGATGTGGCCTCTCTCTAAGCCCAACTCTGCAAGGAAAATCATTATCCTCTCCCCTACGTGGTACAGGACATCCAGGGGTGAAAGTCTCCCTGGCAACGCGGGGCATGAATGAGCATGGCCCTGGAATGGTGGGATTGACAGTGCCTTCCTGACCAACATGAGGGAAAGAATGTAACAAATAAGGCATCAGAGGCTAAGAGAGTTCAAATAGAGTTGAGAGGCTACCTGGAAGCTACTCTTATGCAAGCTTCAGCTAGATACTAATTACCATAGTTTGCCAAACCCCAACCAGAACCATTCCTGTTAATTCTAAAGAACACTTAGGGTTCTATTTGACATTCTACAAAAGTCTCACGTACTACAATTACTTTCCAGAAACCTAAAACCTTTATCTGGTTCCTAGGCCAGCTAAGTCTTGAAACCCAGGGGGTCAGCCTCTCCAAGAACATCAACTAGTTCCATCCCCCATCCTATATTATTGATACCCTTTCAAATATGAAAAAGTTAGATTGAGCATAGCCCAAATACCCCTAAAGGTTGGAAGAAGGATCAAAGGAGAAGGTGATGTTACAATAGAGAAGATAGGATTTAACAAATGAATATGACTGATGAATCATTATACTGATATTTCTTTTAGTCTCCAGTGTCTTGGAGCAGCTAGAAGAAAAAACCTGAAATTGTGGAACTGTAACCCATACCAAACTCTGAAATCTGTTCCATAACTACTTGTTAGAATGTACTCCTAAATGTATTGCTTTTTTGTATATATATTTCACAATAAAAAAATGTTTTAATAAAGAGTGCTAGGATTGAAAGAGTAGAGAAATAATTATGTTTTTAAACTGTAGACTTTTTCTATGTTCTTTCTAAGCAAAAGGAAAAACTCTTTAAAAAAAAGGTAAATCCAATCAGGTTGCATGAAGAACACATTCCTGTCCACTGACAGAGACAACAGCTGAATCTGAGAAAAGCAACATGATTTTGGCAAAGCACTGTGTCCTGGAATTGGCAGAATGAATACCGATTGGAAGACAGTGGTTTCTTGTAATATTTGTTGGTTCAGCTGGACCTCTTTCTGCTACAAACTCATGGAAATGCTTGCTAAAACAGTCTTCACAAAATGTAAACTTCAAAGCCAAATGCGAAAGAAAAAAAAATAAATTCTCAAGTACCAGAAATAAATAGCCTAAGGGGTAAAGAGAAGCTGCTACCATGATGGATCAAGGAAATGTGGGACCAGACACAGGTTCTAGGAGCTGAGAGTTGGGGTTCTAAGACTGACACAGGAACCCAGGATCATGTGGGACACGGCTATCATAGGTTTATACGATCCCTGCCGTACAATACTCCATTGTATAATCATGTCAAAATGTATTTGTCCATTCTGATAGATCTTTCCAATGATCAATATATGGGTTATTTCTGGTCTTTATTACTATACATACAGCTCCATGGAAAGTCTAAAACAAGTCTTCTGGTGCACAAAACAAGCACTTCTTTAGGGCATATGTTTGGGAGTCAAGTTGTGGTCTCAAGGTAGCACAAGTCATTTACAAAATGTATTATTTTCAGATGTTTTAATCTTTACTGACTGCTGCAAATTTCTATTTCACTGTGGTATTAAATTTGCAATTGATGAGGTTGATCAGCATTTCATATGTTTATTGGTTATTTGTGCTGTGCTAGTTTATCTTTGGTCCATTTTTCTATTGAGTTTTGGAAGGGATTTATTTATTTATATATTCTGGATACCAATCCTTTGTCAATCATGTGTTGCAAATGTTTTCTCTCAATTTCTTGTTGTATTTTCATATTTACAGCAGTTTTTGATGAGCAAAATTTTTTAAATTTTACTGTAGTCAAATGTAACAATCTTTGCTTCATGGCTTAGGATTTTTACTATCATTTTAAGAAATCTTTTCCTATACCACAATTATAATATATTCTCCAATATTGTCTCCTAAAGTTTTATGATTTGGAGTTTTACCTTAATTTCTCTTCAGTTTTTAGTAAGGAATCCATTTATATTGTTTCCTATGTAACTGGTGCCAGTACCGTTTATTGAAAAATTTATCTTTTCCACCACTGACCTGCAATGCCACCTTTGTCTGAAACCAGGCTTCCATGTATGTGGAGTCTATTTCTATTAGATCTGATGGCCTATTTTTCTATACTTACACCAACATCTCACTGAATTGCTTATTTTAGCCTTCAAATAAGTCTTGACATTGGCAAGGTTAAGAATCCCCTCCACCATATTTTTTCCTTTCTGAAGGTTTGGCTATTATTGGCCTTTTGCTGTTCTGCAGACATTTTAGAATTAACTAAATATCCAAAACCAAACAAAACCCAAAACACACACATACAAACAAACATGTTTTTTATATTATTTTTTAAAGTTTACTTTAAAAAGCAAAGCAAGAAAATACTAACAAAAAAGAAAGGTGATACGACAACATTGACACTGGTCCAATCATTAAGGCAAAAGGCAACTTCAGGGATAAAATATATCTTACTTAATGATAAACTAAAAAGTCCACCTAGAAGATGTAATAATACTGAACCAGTATAAATGTGACCACACAGTCTCAAAATGTATAACCAAAAATAAACTGAATCGAAACAATAAAAGAAGAAAAAACCTAAAAAGATAAAAAGCAAAATAATAATAATAACAAAAAATAAATATATAGAATTGAGAAGAAAAATTGACCAAACGATCACCACAGGACATTCTAACACATCTCCCTTGGAAACTGACAGATCAAGCAGGCAAAAAGTAAGGCAATTAAAGATTTGAACAACCAAAATAAACAATATTGATCCAGAAAACATATCCTACAAATGAAGTAAACTTGTTCTTCTCAAGCAACATGGATAAGTCGCAAAAATTGTCCATATTCTGGACCATAAAAAAAGCTTCAACCAAGCAATCAATACCAAACACTGAATTCTCTAACTATATGGCAATAAAATTAGAAATCAATAGCAAAATAATAGGGTTTAAAAGTCTACAAATAATGCTCTAACAGGGTTTTTCACAGCTTGTCAAGCTTTTGGAAAGACCCAGCAGAGAGCCTCTCCTATGAGTAGAGAAAAAAGACTTACTGTGGCCTTGGAGTCCCGCAGACCCTGATGGGAATTCCAGTCCATTATTAGCCACCCGGGTGACTTAGGGAGGTGACGTAGGCTCTCTGTGCCACTGTTTCCTCACATATGAAATGGAAAGCACTTTTTTCACAGGGCTGTGTGAGGATTAAACGAAAGAACATAGCACTTGGAATAGAGTACCACCACCCAGAAACAGCTAATGTCATTTTTATTATTAACTCTTTCTTCTCAGTATCACAAAGTTAATTTCTCCCATGCTTTCTCCCCTGGCACAACCCTTTTTTCAAATTTGAATCACTGATTCAGGTTCAAATACAGCATTTCAGTAGAAGGGGCCAAGCAAAGTAACCAGCTTCTAAACACTCATACTTGGTTTGTCTGGATATTCATGGGCCCCAAAGAGACCCTTTTTCCAGTTTCCCTATTTTTTCTCCTACTGTCCATATAATTTTTTTTCTCCCTTTATAGCTTTATTGAAAGATAGTTGGCACACAATGAACTGCAAATACTTAAATTGCACAATTTGGCAAGTTTTGACCTACATACATCCCCTTTAACCATCACCTCAATCAAAATAACGAACATATCTATCGCCCCCTAAAGTCTCCTCCCCAGGCCCATTTAACAGACTCTGAGACAGAGATTTGTACTCAGGTTTACACAGGAGTACGCTCAGCACTACACCTGGGGGAGCAGGGGGGCAGGAGTGTGGCGAGGAAGGAGTCAGGTTGAACTGTGAACCAGATTGAGGCCTCAACCCACCCGACCCTGGCTACCCCATGCAGAGCTCCACAGCTCACACCGACCTTCAAAGTTATCCTACACTGAGACAAGGGCGTCCAGCCTTTGTACCCCACATGCACCAGTCATTGCATATGAGGTTTCCCCCCAGGAGGGATGTAGCCTTGGCAGCTCCCTCTGGTCCAAGGCAATTCCTAGAGAGAAACTCAGCTGTGAGCGTCAGCAGGCAACACCCCCAGCAGCTGTGTGAATAATTACTGCATCTTTAAGGGAGGAACTGGGTGGGGCACCATAGCATCTACCTTAAATGGTCAAGTAGAGAGATGCAATGGTCAAGACTCTGACCTCCCGGGGTGGGGAAACCAACAGCTGTTATTTTTTAAGGGCGATCCAACCACCAAGCCAAAGCTTCTACTTATAATGTGCTGTGCACTACTCAAGCACTTCAAATTTACTACCTCGTTACCACAACAACCTTATGTCCCCTTACAGTAGATGAAGGAACTGCGGCCCAGAGAGGTCAAGCAGTCACCCAAGATCACATAATTAGAAAGCTCAGAGCTAACAATCACACAATTACGCAATCTGGCCCTATTCTACATTTCTAAGCACTACACTGTGAGCTCGTATTTCCACTCACATTTTTGCATTATAGTTTATATTGCACGTTATATTTTAAAGGTACTATTTTTGCATTTATGTTCAATATGTGAAAATTAGAAGTGCGGCATACGCAGATTCTATAAATCACTCAATACCTGTATTAGAAATTACTGAAGTAACATTTGCAAAGCTATGTAATATTTTGTCACCACATTAAGAAAGGCTGTCATTACAGGTTGTGATCATTGACAGAGTGAAAACCCCATCCTACAATTAGTCTTACTCAAAGGAAACAGAAATGGGAGGGAAAATGTGCTCCATTGAGGAGAGGTTGGAGATCCAAGCAAGGAGCCTCACTTCTTATTCCCCAGGAAACAGTCAGCTTTTACTGGAATTTTCCAAGTAACTGGGAGGTGTCAAGCTTGAGCCTCCAGACAGTCTGGTCAAACTCATCACCTATTGCACTTAACAAGGTCTGATCAGAGAAGCAAAACCAATAAGAGAAATAGAGATACATTATGAGATGTGTTACAAGGATTTGACCTTACCCAATTGGTACAGCTGGTCAAAGAGTCTACATGAAACTCTTGCACCTGTTTCTGGTACTGGAGCCTGAAGTCTGCACACAAGGCCATCAAGAAGAGAAGATGGATGTGAAATGGGGGGAGCAAGGAAAATCTGGAACTTAAAGAGGATAGGCTAGAAAGGACTAGCACCCACTGCAGGCTCATACTGCCTCCAAGCCTCCTATTTCAATCCTGAAGAGGGAGCTGGCTCTCTCTGTCACAGAGTTAAACACACACCTGAAGAAGAGAAGCTGAAAGCAGAAAAACAACCGGAGCTGGGGGTGAGCCGGCAGGTCAGCTGTGACACGCGCTTACACAGCAGCACCTCCTGTCCTGTGCTGACCTTCTGAGCACAGAAGAATATGATTGCCTTCCACATCTCCTGCAAGATGCCTCTTGTGGCCCAAGTGACTTAGAAAGAAAGCTGGAAAAGAAATCCTGAGAAATGGAGTTGCTCCCTAACTAAATTGACAGGATGCAAATTCACCACACCTGGTCTTCAAGGCAGCTCTAGCACTGGGGGAAGTGATCAGATGTTCTGCCTGAGAAAATATCACCTTAGCTTTGTTCAAAGCAAGCTGCTGGTATTATGTAGGCAAATACTTCATTTTTTTTCAAAGAAATATTGATCAATTACTAAATGCCTGGCATTATGCTAACTGCTTTACATCCATTACCTCAGTTAATTCTTATGGTTAGTGTCAAGTTAATTATTTCTATTTTGTAAAAAAAAATACATAGAAACTGAGAGGTTAACCAGCTTTCTCAAAGACATAATAAGCTGCAAATCTGAAACTTAGGTCTCTTTGATTCCATAAGTACTGCTTGTCACCCAATCACTCTCCTGCTCCTATGGCGACGAACTTCTCAATCATCACATTTTATGAGAAAGAGTCAGAACTGCAAGGGAGCTGTGGGATGTTTTTACCCCCAGAAACAAGAAAGAAGTGGTGAGGAAAAGAGGATAAAGAATCCAGGAAGAAAGTGAGAAAGGAAAATATGTGTCCATAAAGGGACTATTCAGCAGAAATAAAGTGCAAAGAACAAAGATGTGTGAACAAAGGAAAGGGCACATGGCATTTTCAAAAAGACAACAAGGTTTGTGTCTAGGGTCATGAACAGATCAAGGACAAATCAGGGATTTTAGTGAGGTCCAGGATGGGAGAAACAAGTCACATTTACAGACCTCTGCAACAAGCTTTTTTTTTTTTTCATAAACTCCAGATGGAAGGGGAGGAAATTTAACTTTGGTCTACCTATGGGGAAAACATTTATTATGCAAAGAAAGACGATAGCATCGGCAGCAAATGAGGAATTCAAACACCTGGGGGTCAAACGGAGAGGCAGGCAGCACAGAAGTTTAGAACACAGGCTTTGTTCTCTGACCACAGAGGTCTTAAATTATAAATGATAACAATAAGCTATCTGGAAAACCCCTAAATATTTGGAAATTAAGCAACCTATCTATATAATCCTTAGGTCAAAGAAGAAATGACAAGGAAAATTTATAAAAATAAACCGAATGATACTGAAAATGCAACTACTCAAAATTTAGTGGGATACCGCTAAACACTGCTTAGAGGGAAATTTATAACTTGGAATATATATATTATCAAAAGTAAAGGTTTCAAATAAATTGTCTAAACTACAAGTTAAACCCAAAATAATCAGAATATAGAAAATAAATATGAGTGGAAATTTATATACGTGAAACCAAACAAGAGAGAAAATCAACAGTCAAAAATTCATTGAAAAAAATTGATAAAATTCATAAACATCTACCAAGATTGATCTAAAACAAAAAAAGATACAAATCACCAATATTGTGAATAAAACAAGGGACTTCACAAAGAACTCAATGGCAGTAAAAAGATAATAAGAGAGATAAAATACGTTTGACCACTAATGAAATAGAAAAATTCCTGAAAAAAAAAAAAGCACAACTTATCAAAACTGACACAAGAGTTAGATGAAATATTTTTGGCAAATTGACTACATAAGTGATTTTTGTTCTTTTCATTGCATCGCTTCCTCAAGATGCCAGGTTTGATTTCTTTGTTAAGGGAGAGAACATCAGATCCATCTATCATAAAGGTACATTTTTCCTTTTACACCAAGTAATTTCTGGGGTGATGTCTTGAGACAACATAAATATCCTTTTATTCAACAAGCTTTTATCCAGTGGTTTCATCATTCACTGATCAATCTTGTTTAAATCGACTATTACATGTGAGATTCTAAATAATGATTTTCTATTCCTATTATTCCATATATATTCATTAGCTAGCATTCTTTTATAAAGAGTTTTTCCCTGTTTTCCTCTCTCCCTGTTTCTCTCTCTCTCTTTCCTTCCCCTCCACACTATGATGCAAGAATTCATTTTTTACTCAATGCATTATAATCAATTACCATCATTCTTTATAATTCTCAGTTTGCCCTGTCATCTTCTGTGTTGTATTTTTAACACATCTATTTGTTGTTGAGTACTTACTTTATTTTTATTATTATTAATTTTATTTGCATATATTCTATATCTACACCAAACATACACTCCCCTTTTTCCCTCCCCCATCTCCTGGCAACCTCTAATCTACTTTTCTCTGCAGATTTACTATTTCTTATAAGTGCCATCATACAATATTTGTCCTAATGTGTATTGCTTATTTCACTAAGCATAATGCATAATGTTTTCAAGGTTCTTACATGTTGCAGTATATCTCAGAACTTCATTCTTTCTTATGGCTGAATAATTTTCCACTGTATGTATTTATCATATTTTGTTTATCCACTCACTTGTTGATGGACACTCGAGTTGTTTCCACCTTTGGCTATTGTGAATATGCTGCTGAGACCCTGTTTTCCTTTTCTTTGGTATACACCTAAAGGTGGAATTGCTAGGTCATAATGCACTTCTATATTTAACTTTTGAAGAAACATCATATTGTGTACTATAGCGGTGGCACAATTATACATTTCCATAAATAACGCAGTAGAATTCCAATTTCTCCATGCCTCTCCAACATTTGTTATTTTCTTTTCTTTAAATAAGAGCCAACCTTGTGGGTGTGAAGTGACATGTCATTGTGGTTTGATTGACATTTCCCTAGTGGTTAATGATGTTGACCATGTTTTCTTCTGCTCATTGGCCATATGTATATCTTCTTTGGAAAAATGTCTGTTCCCCATTTTTCAATCGGGTTGTTTCAGCTATGAGTGGCAGGAGTTCTTTATATATCCGAGATACTAAGCCTTATCCAGTATATGGTTTGCAACTATTTCTCCCACTGTGTGGGTTGCCTTTTCACTTTCTTTATAATTTCCTTTGATGGAAAAAAAGTTTTTAATTTTGATGAAGTCCAATTTATCTACTGTTTATTTTGTTGCTTATGTTTTTGGTGTCATATCTAAGAATCCATTACAGAATTCCATGTCATGGAAATCTGACCATATGTTAACCAGTAATTTCATATTTTAGCTTTTATATTTAGGTCCTTGATCTGTGTTGAATTGATTTTTGTATATGGTGTGGGGTAGGGGTCTATCTCCATTCTTTAGTGTGTGGACATCCAATTTTGCCTGTATTATTTCCTCAAGAGACTATTCTGTCCCCATTGCATATATTTAGCACCCTTGTAGAAAATAAATTGGCTGTAGGTGTTTCCATATATTTCTGCATTTTCAATTCTGTTCCATTGGTCTATATAAGACTTTAAGCCAGGATCATAGTTTTGACCATTGAAGCTTTGTAATACAATTTGAACTTGGGAAGTATAGATTCTCCAACTTTTTCCTTCTTCCTCAAAATTCCTTTGGATATTAAGATTCCCTTACAGTTCCATATGAATTTGAGGATCAGCTTTTCCATTTGTCATAAAAAGGCTGTTTTTATGACTGCCCTCCCCCTCTAGGTGGGACATGACTCCTAGGGGTATAAATCTCCCTGGCAACCTGGGACAGAGCTCCCAGGATTCACCAAGACCTGGCATAATGGGATTGAGAAAGCCTTCTTGACCAAAAGGGGAAAGAGAGAAATGAGACAAAATAAAGTTTCAGCGGCTGAGAGATTTCAAGCAGAGTTGTAAGGTTATCCTGGAGTGTATTCTTATGCACTATATAGATAACCCTTTTTAGTTTATGGTATATTGGAGTGAGTGGCAGGAAGTACCTGAAACTGTTGAGCTGTGTTCCAGTAGCCTTGATTCTTGAAGACAACTGTATAACAATATAGCCTTTACAATGTGACTGTGTGATTGTGTAAACCCGTTCTGATGCTCCTTTTATCCAGGGTATGGACAGATGAGTAAAAAAATATGGAAAATAAATAAATAATAAGGGGGATAAGGGCAAAATAAACTGAGTAGATTGAAATACTAGTGGTCAATGAGAGGGAGGGGGAAGGTGTATGGGATGTATGAGGTTTTTTCTTTTTTATTTCCTTCTCTGGAGTAAAACAAATGTTCTAAAAATGACCATGGTTATGAATACACAACTATGTGACGATATTGTGAGCCACTGATTGTACACCATCAGTGTACATATACAGTGTACACAGTATGGACTGTATGTGTGTGAAGATTTGTCAATAAAAAATATTTTTTAAAGACTGTAGCAATTTTGATAGTGACTGCATTGAATATATAGATTGCTTTTGAGTAATGTTGACATCTTAACAATATTAAGTTTTTCACTTCATGAATGTAGGATGTCTTGCCATTTATTTAGGTCTTCTTTAATTTCTTTCAACAGTGTTTAATAGTTTTCAATGTACAAGTCTTCTATATCCTTCATTAAATATATTTCTAGATATTTTATTCTTTTAGACATTATTGTAAATGAAATTGTCTTATTTCCTTTTTGCATTGTTCATTGTTAGTGTATAGAAACACAATTGATTTTTGTGTGGTGATCTTATATCCTGCTACTCTGCTTTAATAGTTTATTACCTCCAGTAGTTTACTTGCAGATTCCTTTGGATTTTCTAAATATGTGATCATGTCATCTGCAAATAAAGATAACTTTACTTCTTCCTTTCCAATTTGGATACCTTTTTACTTGTTCCTCTTGCCTAGTTGTTCTGACTAGATCTAGTACAACATTCAATAACAGTGGTGACTGTGGGCATCCTTTTCTTGTTCCTAATATTAAAGGGAAAACTTTCAGTCATTCATCATTGAGTATGATGTTAGTAATAGATTTTTCATATATACCCTTTATCATATTGAAGAAGTTTCCTTCTATTTCTAGTTTCCTAAATGTTTTTATCAAGAAGTGTGTTAGAACTTTCCAAATGTCTTTCTGCATCAATGGAGTAATCATGTAGGCTTTTGCCATGATTCTGTTTGAGTGGTACATTGTATTAACTGTTTTTGTATGCTGAATAACCCTTGCATTCCTGGGATAAATGCCACTTAGTCATAGTGAATAATCTTTTTACTATACTGTTAGATTTGATGTGCTAGGATTTTGTTGTGCTAGGATTTTGTTGAGGATTTGGGGATCTATAGCTATAAGAAAAAATGGTCTGTAATTATATTTTCTTGTTATGTCTTTTGATACAGGGATAATGCTGGCCTTATAGAATGCTTTGGGGATGGTTCCCTCCTCTTAAATTCTTTGGAATAGTTTGAGAAGGATTGGTGTTAATTCTTCTGTAGATATATTGTAAAAGTCACCAGTGAAGCCATCTTATCCTGGACCTTTCTTTGATGGAAGGTTTCTGATTTTTGATTATTGATTCTGTCTCTGTTAGAGGCTTGTTGGGGTTGTCTATTTCTTTTTTATTCAATTTAGGTAATGTTTGTATTTCTAGGAATTTCTCTATTCATTTAGATTATCTAGTTTGTTGGTATACAACTGCACATAGTCTTCTCTTATTTTTTTCTGTAAACAGTAATATCATAATTGTCATTTCTAATTTTAGTTGTTTGCATTTATTCTTTGTGCTGGCTAAAGATTTTTCAATTTATTGATTTCTTCAAAGAGATAAATTTTTGTTTTGTTGATTCAATTGTTTTTCTATTGTTTCATTTATCTCCACTCTAATTTCATTTCCTTCCTTCTGCTAATTTTGTCTTTACTTTGCTCTGCTTTTTACAGTTTCTCAAGATATGAAGTTAGGTTATCAAATTGAGATCTTTCTTCTTTAGAATATTGTCATTCATAGCTATAAATTTACCTCTGAAAACTACCTTCACTGCGTCCTTAAGTTGTGGTATGTAGTATCTTCATTCTCAGTTATATCTAAGTATTTTCTAGTTTCCCTTGTAATTTCTTCTTTAACCATGGTCCTTGAACAACCAATGGATTAAAGAAGAAATTACAAGGGAAAGTGTGCTATTTCACTCCCACATAGCTGCAAGTTTTCCAGTTTTCCTTGTTATTAATTTTAACTTCACTCCATTATGGTTGGAAAGGTAACTTCCCATGATTTCAATATTTTCAAACTTCCTGAGGCTTCTCTTGTGCCCTAACATATGGCTAATCTTGGAGAATGATCCATTTTAAAAGACTGTGTGCTCTGCAGTTACTGGATGATGTGTTCTATATATTGAAAAGTCCTGTGTCAGCGTGCAGCTTGTTTCAAGACCTACAGTGGAAGACTGAAACTTCAAATATAAGCAAACACTAATACCCTTATGATGCACTTACAGGAGTTACTTTTTCAATTAAAAATGCAACAGAAAAACTAGCATGAATTTTGTCTTTATGCTTCATCATTTCATGAACTGAAGATTCATTTTTGTCATATGATCTGGCTATCTGTGTATATTATTTTCTTTATTTTTCAATCATATTGAGAATTTTTACTTTTTCACTAATGGGAAGCACTTCATAGCTTCTCAGGCTTAGAAGCACTATCAGCACCACTACTCTTGAGCTTTGGGGTCATTATTATGGTAAATAAGGGCTTTCTTGAACAAAGGCACTGGGGCAACACTAAAAGGAATGCAAACAATTAGAACATCACAGGCAGACTGGAGGAATGTTTCACATGAGCGCGTGTGTATGGGGACAAAGATGAGTCATGTACTGGTGAGGTGGACTTTACCATGTTACAGCCTGTATTCACTTGGCAGGCAGTTCATAAACTTACAAATTGTTTATTTTATATTTCCTGGAATTTTGCAAATTTTACAATTATTTCATTCTTTTGTTTCCATGATTAACTCCTAGTTACTGAATCAGCAGATACTGAAGCAGTGGATATGGAAGCACAACTGATACTAAACAAATGCAGGGCTTCCTGCCCAAGGAATATAACAGCCAATCCATGACATGGAAGTTTCAAAGACAGAGTTCATTGCTACACACAAAGGCAGGAGTTGAGACGGACTATTATCCCCCAAATCTGTCTCCTTGAGAGTAAGGAGTTCAGGATTTTTATGGACTCAAAGAAGGGAAGATGGAGTTGTTACCATTATGATATCAAGTATAAACAGGGCCGAGTCTAGGCTAGAATAACCATTACAAAAGTATAAAGAGGACTGAAACTAGATTAGAGGAACCACTACAAAAGTATACACAAGGCTGAAACTAGAATAACTACTACAGTTGCAGGTGAAAACATGGGTGAGACTAGCTGCATTTCAGTAATTTCAGGTATTAACACTTTTGGCTATTCTACAATATAGAAAGAAAAAATCTGTATAATGTTTCAGTAATCATAATCATTTGTTAATTCTTCATTTCTCAGTTATAATTCCTCCATTTCATGTTTAGTCATTCCTCAATCTTCAGGATATCTGGGTGACCACCAATCCAACTTCCTCATGCTGAAAAGGGGCATCAACACTATGGGGAAGAGGAATGAAACTGGTTGTCATTCTTAGAAAGCCTGGTACCTCTGGGTTTCAGGGCTTAACTAGCATAAGAAGGATTTGGAGGCTTTAAGTCTCTGGAAAATAAACTTAATAAGTAAATTGAAAATTAGAGGTTTAACCCAGGGTATTCTTTAGAATTTTCAGGAACAGTGTTGGCAATACCAAGCTGTCATGGTTAGGGACATGTGTCAACTTGACCAAGTTGTGGTACCTGTTTATCTGATTGGGCAAGCGCTGGTCTGTCTGTTGCAATGAGGACATTTCATAGGATTAGGTCATGATCACGTCAGCTACATCCACAGCTGATTCCATTTGTAATCAGCCAAAGGGGAGTGTTTTCTGCAATTAGTGATGCTATATCTAATCATGGGAAGCCTTTTAAGGAGGACTCAGAGGAGACAGGTTCCATTCCTGCTTCGGCTGGTGAGCCTCTCCTGTGGAGTTCATCCAGACCCTCCATCGGAGTCGTCTGCTTCGCAGCCTGCCCTGTGGATTTTGGACTCTGCGTTCCTGCGGTCACATGAGACACTTTTATAAATTTTATATTTGCAAGTGTTCCCTGTTGATTCTGTTTCTCTAGAGAACCCTAACTAATACACAGGCTAAGACTTGCATAAGAGTAACCTGCAGAATAATCTCCTGACTCTGTTTGAAATCTCTAAGAGACTGAAACTTTATTTCTTTTCTCCCATTAGATTATGATCCATTCTAATCCCACAGTATCAGGAAAATTCACCCCTGAAGGTCATGCCCCACACAGGTGGGAAGGTAGTACCGAATCTGGCTTAGAAAGAGTCAATATTTGAGCAACATGGAGATTTTCAAGGGATGACTCTTTGGCATTATATCATATTAGGAGGGCTCATATATTTTAGAGTAAATTAGGAGCCCCTACTGCTTGAGAGAATAATCAGATTTCCTCAAGTAGAGAAGTTTAATCGTGACACACTTTCCTTTCCCCAGTCCCTCAAGGGACCTTGCAAATACTCCTTTATTTTCTGCCCAAAACACTCCAAAATGCATCAGGGCATTATATCAACTTGTACAGAATACTAAGATCTCATTCTCTATTCAGGGTTCCATGTCAAATAAAGCTGAATTAGATTGTTCAATAAACTGACCAGACAGATTAAATCAGATAATATGCCATAGAAAATTTAAATTTGGGGCAAAATTAATCTCTCCTTCTTTGGTGTCACACAGAAATTAAAGAATTAAAATACAGTTAAAACTTCCTGGTGCCTGCCCATGCAAAAAATAAATAAATAAATACAGTTAAAGCTCAGGAATAAATATAACTGCTATAAGAGCTTACAATCTAGGCCCTAATTTTCTTATAAACAATTTCTAAATGAAGCTATTTCCAGAAATAAAAACATTGGTAATTGACTTTTTGTCAATACAAAGCAACATTTGTCAATACAGAAAGCAAAGCAGAAGTTTTGTCCTGTATCACCCTTACATACTTACCAGGGTTATGTTAATTAATGGATAGAACACAATTTACACACCTGCCTTGTTTCTCTTTTAAAGCCCCTTTTGTTGAAGATGAAGTTTTGACTTATAGCAAACCACATGTGCTTTTAGAGAAGCACTAGAGCAAGCTGACAAGAAAATGTGGTCATTTCCATGCTCTGCAACATTCTTCTAAGAATAACTAAAACCATGCCCAACAAAATCACACTGCTGTCTAGCATCATACAGATCAATATCAGAATACGACATGGACAATGAGAAGACTGCCAAGTCCTTATGAATCTCATACAGTCTTTAAATATATGAGTAACATGTCACCCATGCAAATTTAACCAACAGAAGATTAGAATCCCCCCCTCTAATCTTAGCAATACTTTCCAAACATTTCTCACGTAATATATTAAACTACTTTCAGCACCCTCACTTTTACAAGGTGGAAGAACAAATCCTTTGCAACAATTTGAAATAAAAGACATCCTGTAGGGTTTGATTTTAGTGAGGGCAAACTGTCAAAAGTTATCAGGTTTGAACACTATGTTAAATATGAAAAAGGGTTATTGTGAAACAATATTTGGCTCCTTATTTAACCAAAGTGACAACAAAACATATTCTAAGATAAAGGATGATAAAGTCAATATAAACATCAACAAGGATATTATTCTGATATGATACAGAATCTTTGTCATCTAGACAGAATACTCAGATGGTTAAGAAAAACTTTTTATAACCTTTCATTAAGAGCAGACCAGCAATCTGCTTTATTTTAACAGAGAGGAAACTAAATTCCAGTTTTGTATGAATATATAGTTTGACACAAAAAAACTCTTACAAAATATTATAAACAAGCCTATCAAATTTTTTATCAGCATTGGCTACCACAAACCAAATTCACTTTTACAACCCTTCTACAACTTTAAAACTAGTCATTTTAATTTAGGACACAACTGCATTCCCTTAGACAAGCTTATCAAGTTTTAGTTAGCATTCACTATGACAAACAACATCCACTTCCACAAACTGCCACAACTTTCTATATTCACCCAGGCTTTGCCCTTCACATTCTCAAGGACAAAACTACACACCTTTCCTTAGCAAAGCATATCCTGACTACTTTACATACCCGCGTGCCTTAAGTTACCAAAAAGATCTTTGATACTGTCTTTAAATAAACATCCTACAAAACATAATTATTTATTATTTAAAAAATATTTTTATCAGTAAACATGTATAAATTTAGGGGAAATAAATGTACCCAAGTAGAATAAAATTATATTTGTTTGGTTTGAAAGTTGTCATAAAAACACAGGATTAGGATTAGACTTTGCCACTGCATTTTTGCAGTTGTGTTTACCTTTTCGTATTGTAAGTTAAAAAAAAATCTTTGTTTTCATAATATCCTAAAATTATGAATAAACTTAAAAGCATCAAACTCTGGAAAATAGTCAATTATTTAATTTGTCCCAAGCATAAATCCAGGAAATTTTTCCACAGCCCTCAAGAGTATTTTCTTTTACTTACTGAGATTCGGCAATTAGATCTTATTCAATTACCCCATCCCAAAGCTATTTTATTTTAATAACAATTTGTTTATTGCAGTTACCATTGCAAAGGTATTATTGGAAAAAAAAATGATTTTAATTGAGGAATTCTCAGAACAACCAAGCCATTCCACAACACTTTCTCTGTGCCTACAATTTCTAATCTCTAAACCCAGTAGAAAAAATTCTAAAACAAGCAAACACCACACCATCTTCCTGCACTCAACCCTTCCCCTATACTTGCCATATCTGGTTCATTCATATTCAGTCAAGGTTTAAGAGGTCCTCAGGGGAGGGACAGGTGACACAGAATGAATGAGGCCTGATCTGTTGAACTTAGTTTTAAAAGTTTTAAATGAGGGTGGTGGGATTTAAGACCCCTAAGGTGGCCTTGGTGTTGATGAGAGGTCTTATGCCCTTCTTTTAACTCCTTCCAATTATTACATCTATTTCACCTAAAGTTGTAACCTGGACAACTGAAAAGTCTTTGTCATTTCCCAAAGTAGCCCTCTGATGCCTTTGGGAAATTCCAGGGGTCAGTTTCTTTCCAGTATCCAGGTTTGTTTACGGTAATTACAAAAACTAAGGCTTTGAATCTTGTTGCCCTAGAGGGTTTTTATTTTCTTTGGGGGACTCTAGGAACACTAATCTACATGCACACACACACGTGCGCAAACACACACACACACACTTATTTATCTTTAAACAATTCAAATAGAGTTCTTCTAAGAATTTTTGTTTGCCAATTTGGTATTACCATCCGGAGGCAGGAAAATATACATTGCACAATATACAGATACAGACAGAAAGTTAGACACGCACAAAAAACAAGAAACATAGAAATATAAAACTCACTAAATTGAACAAGAAGATGAACTACTTTTTCATCTTCTTCTGGTATGTTTGAATATTAGCCCAATTTGGGTTATAGGTTGAACTAAGCTTTCTATTTTCTTTGGGCCTTTTCTAAAGAGGGGAGTGTTATTTTCACACTTACATAAATCCAATGTGGAAAATGCAGGGAAGCACATATACAAATCCCCCCAGGCCACTGTGTTTGTCTACTCCTATAGGCACTTGCCAGAAGGGTAGAAGTTTTGCCAGTGGCTTTGTGAGTACCTTGGCAGGTATGGGAGAGGGAGACCATTTCTATCTCAGGCTCTTTCACCTCCAGTAAAAGGGATATAGAGGAGGAGGAGGAGAAGCAGGAAGTAGGGAAGCATCTTCCTTTGCTGATCTATTGGCCTCTTGGTTATAGGGTGGAGGTGGAGCCAATGAAGGAGTTAATAAAGGTTCTAAGGGCTCCTCCAGGTATGAATCAGGGAGGACATTTTTCTTTTCTCCACTAATATTTACAGGTAAAAGTTTACATTTTGTCATTAACACTGATTGCTGGGAGAGAGAAATACAGGATTACACATATATCATCTTGCCCCATTTCTATTTTCTTTTGTAGAACAAGTCTAACTGCAATGCCATGTTCTTTTCTGTAGGGCTGTTCTCAGGCCATTTCTCTCAAATCATTTTGAGGTCAGACTGTGTTACAGAAATAAACTACTCTTTCAATTTTTAAAAATATAGCCCAAAGAGCTATTTTTAGGAATGCTATTAAAATTAGACTTTTCCATTTTAAAGAATTTTCATAATCAGTAACCAATTAGGAAAGCTTGAACAACACAAATGCAGTAACATACCAACAAACAAATTTAAACAAACACTTAATACTTACTATATATTTAAGTAACATATCAATTAATAACTAGACCAAATACAGCAAGTAATTAAAAATTAAACAAGCATTAAACACTATAGCTAAGTAACACAACAATTAATAAACAGGTAACATACACTTAATTTCAGTAAATACCGATTAATTGTCTGATCACTTATTTTCTAGAAGTATACTCAACAGATAGACTCAGGTTAGAGCCTTGAACCCCATACAGAATGGTACCCAGAAAACAGAAAGGTACAAAGGTCAGAGCAAAGGAGATCTTTCTGGAAGCAAGATCCAGGGCTTCAAACCCAAGTCCAGGGAACTCAAACATCTTCCCAAGCCACTTTTGCCTTGATGACCCACTCACCAAATCAAATATCTGGACTTGGAATTGGAAACCGTTTCTCTCTTTGAACCTTTTTAAGATGCCAAAGGTCTGGAGTGCCAGCAGAGCAGAGAAAGACCCAGTTGCTGAGTCTCCAGACTAAGAGTCTATCGGCCACAAAAGGCTCAATTACTGTGCTTACCTGTCCTGCCAGAGCTCCCGAACTTCAGACACTTAAAACTCCTTGTGTTTTAGTTTGTTAAGCTGCCAGAATACAATATACCAGAAAAGCATTGGCTTTTATAAAGGGAATTTATTAAGTTACAAGTTTACAGTTTTAAGTCCATAAAAATGTCCAAACTAAGGCATCTAAGAAAAGATACCTTGGCTCAAGGAAGGCTGATGGCATCCACAACACCTCTGTCAAGCTAGGAAGACTGGCATCTGCTGGTCCTCTGGCTTCTGATTTCAAATACTTTCCCCAGGGGCATTTTCTTTCTGGATCTCCAAATGCCTCTGCCTGTGTGAGCTCTCAGTTTTTTCCAAAAGGACTTGTAAAGGACTCCAGCAAGCAGATTAAGACCCACCTTGAATGGGCAGAGAGATAGCTCCATGGAAAACCACCTAATCAAAAGATCCCACCCACAATTGAGTGGGTCACATCTCCATGGAAACACCTTAATGAAAAAGCTCCCATCCTAAACAATAGGTCTGCCCCACAAGACTGGATCAGGAAAACGAGCATGGCATTTCTGGAGTATATAACAGTTTCAAACCAGCATACCTTGCTGCTTAAGAACATCTGTCTCATCTGGTTCACCAAATTGATACCAAACAAATGCTGTGTTCTCTGCCCAATGTGCATGATGGCCCATTCATGACACCAGGTTTCAGAGGGAAATAGTTTGTTGCTACATGTGAAACAGGGGATCAGGTGGCCTATAGACCCCAATTTCTGGATCCCAAACTCTAAAGAGTTCAGAGCTTTTATGGATTCAAACAAGGGGAGATGGAGTTGTTACAGTTACAATATCAAGTATACGAAACGGGGCTGATGCCAGGCTAGAATAACCATTACAATAATAAGTGTATGCGGGGCTGAGTATAGGACAGAATAATCATAAGTATAAACAATGGTGAAATTAGTTGTGTTTCAGTAATTTCAGGTATTAACTTTTGACTGCTCTGCAATATAGAAAGAAAAAACATCTATATAATGATTCAGTAATCATAATCATTTGTTAGTCCTTAATTTCTCAGTTGCACAACTGTATGTCTACTAGGTCCAAACCAAGATCAGCATCTGCACTGGTGTCTCAGGGATCTACCAGACCATCAGAGAAAGAGAGAGAGAGAAAGAGAGAGAGAGAGAGGACATCAACCAAACAACAATACTAAAAAGCACACTGGCTCTGTGTTCTGACAGATGCTGGTATTAGACCTGAAACCACTATTGCCAAGATGGGCAAAACCAAGGCTAGCATCTGCCCTGGTCCCTCAGAGATCTGCCAGACCAAACAATATAAGCAAGAGAAAGAAAGAAACCAAACCAAAAAGAAAAAATGTGGACTGGTTCTTTACATCCTGGTAGATGCTGGTGTGAGACCAGAAGCTACTGCTATCTATAGGGTTAAAACCAAGGCACCATTCACACTGGGTCCTCAGATATTCACATACCAAAAAACAGGCAAATACAAAGAGAGAAAACCAACTAACAAAAAGGTGCACTGATTCTTTATGGACTGGTGGATGCTGGTGGGAAGCCAACGGGGCAATGAGGGCCAAAACCCCTGCGAAAACTGAGGCCAAACGAGGCTAACATTTGTGCTAGGCCTCGGTATCTACAAGACCAAGAAATGCCCACAAAGAAAAGAAAGGAAAGGAAAAAATTAAAAAGGTAACCTAGCTCTTTGCATCCATCCTTGTGGATGCAGGGGAGTCTGAAAGTGCTACTGCCCAGAGGGCCAAACTGGGGCCAGTGTTGGCCCCAGACCCTCAGAAATTCCCTAGAAAAACCTCAACCTTCAGCGCCAATTTTTGGAGGACAAGATTTCCTCTGCCTTCTCTGGTCCAGCCAACGACCCCCAGAATCCAGGCCACATTTCCACAGCCACCACCATTTCCACAGCCACTGCTGTGGAAGAGGAATGAAGAACACTCACTGAATCACACTTTCATTTACAAAAGCTGAATTCTCTCTGGTCAGGACTAAGATAAATCAGAATAAAGGGTAAAAGACGGCATCGTTCGTATTTTAGAACTTCATTTACAGTATGAGACCAAAGGAAGGAAAGTTTATTTTATCCAAAACCTAAATTTTCTGTAGCACATAATCTAACTCAACCCATTTGGATAGCTCATTTAAATAATCCAAACACATGGACCCCAAAATGGGAATGAGGGCTTGCAATTCTGTATAGTTTAATGTAATGCTCGTATACATCCCAGAGTATGTTGGGCAGATAATTAAATAGTATAGGCAAAGTCCCTTGATGGATGGGAGAAAAAATAAGGAACTATTAAACTTTCCCATGAGGAAAACTGCTGATACTGTATGAAATATTAGAAACTACCAAGTCAGTTGGCCAAGTCCTTGATCTTGAGGCTTGCTCATATGAAGCACTTATTTCTGTAACAGAGAAACTAAGCCTACCCACAGTTATGCCTAAGAGTTACTTCTAGAAAACCTCTTTTATTGCTCAGATGTGGTCTCTCTAAGTCAAACTCAGCAAGGAAAATCATTACCCTCCCCCCTACATGAGACAGGACATTCAGGGGTAAAATTCTCCCTGGCAACAACAGACATGACTCCCAGGGATGAGCATGGCCCCGACACCGTGGGATTGACAGCGCCTTCCTGACCAAAGTAGGGGAAAAGAAATGTAACAAAATAAGATATCAGAGGCTAAGAGACTTCAAATGGAGTTGAGAGACTTTTCTGGAGACTACTCTTAGCCATGCTTCAGCTAGATACTGCTAATTACCATGGTTTGCCAAACAAACACCATTCCTGTTGACCCTAAAGAACACCTGGGGCTCTATCTGACATTCTACAAAAATTTCACACACTAAGATTACTTTTCAGAAACCTAAAATCTTTAGATGGTTCCTAGGCAAGACAAGTCCCAAAACCAGAGGGTCCAGCCTCTCCAAGAACATCAACTAGTTCCATGCCTCTATTTCATATTGTTGACACCCTTTCCAACATGAAAAAGTTAGAATGGGCATAGCCCAAACACCCCTAAAGATTGGGAGGAGGATCAAAAGAGAAGGTGGAGTTAAACCCGAGAAGACAGGATTTAACAAATGAGTATGACTGCTGAATCATTATACTGATATTTCTTTCAGTCTCCAGTGTCTTGGAGGACCTAGAAGGAAAAACCTGAAATTGTGAAACTGTAACCCATACCAAACTCTGAAATCGATCTTATAACACTACTTGTTACAATGTACTTTGAAATTTATTGCCTTTTTGTATAAAGGTTATATTTCACAATAAAAAATGTTTTTTTAAAAAACAAAGGTCTGAAACTCAGCATCAAGGGACTGAGAAAAACCCTAGACTGAGCTGAGAATTAACATCACGGGATTGAGAGAACCTTCTCGACCAAAGGGGGAAGAGTGAAATGAGACTAAGTGTCAATGGCTGAGAGATTCCAAACAGAGTCAAGAGGTTATCCTGGAGGTTATTCTTATGCATTAAGTAGATATCACCTTGTTGTTCAAGATGTAGCAGAGAGGCTGGAGGGAACTGCCTGAAAATGTAGAGCTGTGTTCCAGTAGC
>PVIY010027867.1:0-33755 GCA_004026745.1 Myrmecophaga tridactyla | reverse complement strand
TAAACTAGCAACTTATTAAATTCCCCCCTTTTAAAGGCCATTCCGTTTCTGGTATATTGCATTCTGGCAGCTAGCAAACTAGAATAGATGTGATAAAGCTCGTAAACCCACCACACCCATTCTGGTCTTGAAGAACTGTGAGGAAGAAGGGAGAAGGAAACAAAGGAGACACTCATTCACACCCACTTGAGCCTCTCCCCTAGTCCCATCCAAATTCAAGGGAATGAGGAAGAGGGGCTGTAGAAACATCAGAAGTGGCTGTCTACTCTGGATATGGGATCAGGTATGCGGAAAACTGAAAACACTCAGGAGAACCTCAGCTATGGCCTGGTCTCCGCTTCCTTGGTGGCGCATAGGGGATGGAGTTTGGGCAGGACCAAGCTTTGTCAAACATATACAACTAGATACAAAAAGGAAGCAGTGTTGCCATCTAAACCAGATAAATATACCCCATACATCATGGGGAGGGGGGCGTCCCTGGTCCCAGACAGAGATGTGAGCTGTGACCTACCCAGTAATGACAGCCAAAGAGCCTTTTATGTAGCCTTTTCCTGACCCCATGGGCAGACGGCTTCACCAACAGTACATTCCGCTGGTATTATATCTATATATGTAAGTAACCTCATAATGTTCACACATTCTATTACTCCCAACACCTTAATATATATATATATATATCACACACCCAGTCCTCCTCCTGGGCCTTAATGTTTTCCCTTTGACCTTGCTGTCTTAACAAAGCTAGGTTTTGTTTGTGCTTTTTTGTTTGTTTTTAACTTTCAGCTCATTTTATTGTCACGTCATGTATTCAACAGGCCCCTTGCTCTACTCCTGAACACAGCCCCACTGCTGATTTTTAACCCTGTCCCTGATCCTCATCTGGACTCTGAGCGCCCAATGAAAACACCAGATACCCCTCAGAGCCAATTCCCACTTTTAGAAGCTGCTTCAATTCTCCATTCTCAACAGGGCTTGTTTTTAGCTGATTGTCAACACATGTGTTGGCAGAAAATATCTAATATATTCTAGGATTTTATGTTATTCATTTTAATAGAAGATATTAAAGAATTCAAATGTCTGGAGGCTACACGGAGAAACTGTAGGTGAAAGGGATCATATTTAGAGGCAGAAAGCCCTCCTCAAATAATCATTCAATCAAAATAATTGGCAACTCTTGGGAATTGGTTTTTGCTTTTTAGGCCACCATCTCTCTGAGTTTCAGATAATGGAGGCATCCATAATTTGGTCCATATATTCAAATAACTTTACTATTAACAATTGAAGCTACTTTGTCAAATCATTTCCATGGCAGCTGAATTTCACAGGAGATTAAGCGTCTGGCAGGAGATTAATTAGAAGCAATATCTAGTGCATAATTTGTAAATATTGCACACAACTCTGCCAGGATATACAGGCTGAAAAAAAAGATACAGTACTATTGCTCTCAAAGTCTCAAGGTCAAAAATATATCAAAATGCAATAGTAAATGTGGGAAATTGGTAAATTTGGTGAAAAAAGGTAAGCGTGGATGTTTTTCTTCCTTTTTTCATTCTGAATATATATCCTCTAACTTAATAAAGTGACTTACCTATTCTAAAATAATTTTTCAAACTTAAGGAAAAGTTGTAAAAATGGAACCAAAAACTCCTGTAAAGCCTTCAACCATATCCATAAATTGCCAACATTTTTTTCCCTGAACCACTTGACACGTTGCAGAAATCAGACCCTTGTACCTATAAATGCTCCAGTGTGCATTTCTTAAGAAAGACTCTGTATTACATAACCATGACATAATTTTAAAATTAAGGAAATTTAACATCAATACAATATTGTGCCGGTTTGAAAGGATTTATGCACCCTAGAAAAATCACATCTTAATCCTAATCAATCTTGTGGGAACAACAGTTTCTTCTAATCCCTATTCAGTACTATAGGTTGGAAGCTTGATTAGGAGATGTGACTCACTCAATTGTGGATATTAAACTTGATTAGATGGAGACATGTCTCCACCCATTCTATATGGGTCTTGATTAGTTTACTGGAATCCTATAAAAGAGGAGACATTTTGGAGAGAGTTCCTTTTGAGAAGGAGGTGAGAACCACAGAATTATGACAGAAGGATGAGAGAACCACAGAATCCACCAGCCAGCGACCTTTGGAGATGAAGAAGGAGAAGGCCGCTGGGGAGCTTCATGAAGCAAAAGACCTGGAAAGGAAGCTAGTTGATGTCATCCTGTTAGCCACGTGCCTTTACAGTGCAGAGAGAAACCCTGAACTTCACCGGCCTTCTTGGACAAGGTATCTTACCCTGGATACCTTAGAATAGACATTTATATAGACTTGCTTTTAGACATTTCCATGGCCTTAGAACTGTAAACTAGCAACTTATTAAATTCCCCCTTTTTATTTTTATTGTTAAAACAATGTACAAGCACATACATCCTTAACATACAAACATTCCGTACATGGTGTACAATCAATGGCTCACAAAACCACCACGTAGTTGTATATTCATCACTATGATCATTTTTTAGAACATTTGCATCATTCCAGAAAAAGAAATAAAAAGAAAAAACTCATACATACCATACCCCTTACTCCTCCCTCTCATTGACTACTAGTATTTCCATCTACCCAATATATATTTTTTTAATTTTAACATTTGTTCCCTGTTATTTATTTTAATCTATATGTTCTACTCATCTGTCCATACTATAGATAAAAGGAGCATCAGACACAAAAACTCCCTTTTTAAAAAGCCATTCCAGTTCTGGTATATCGCATTCCAGCAGCTAGCAAACTAAAACAATTATTAATATTCAAAGTTGAACCTGTCTGTAAATTTTGCCATTTACCCTCATCTTAGTTTGCTAGAGCTGCTATAACAAATACCACAGCTTGGCTTAAACAACAGGCATTTATTGTCTCACAGTTTTGGAGGGCAGAAGTTCAAAATCAAGGGGTACATAGGATCCTGCTTGCTCTAAAATCTACAGCCTTATGATGGTGACTTTTTTGGCAGTCCGTAATTCCCTGTCCTCTATCACACAGCCATTGTCCTCTATCACACAGCCATCTCTCTCCCTGTCTCCTACTATGTCCAAACTTCCCTTACGTATAAGGACTTCTGTTACATTGGATTAAGGCCCACTCTGATTCAGTTTGGCTCACCTTAAACAATATCATCTTCAAAGATACTTGTGCCAGTTTAAACTATTGTGTACCCCAGAGAAGCCATGTTCTTTAATAGGGTAGGATGTTTTTTATTAAGTTGTTTCCATGGAGATATGACCTACCCAATTGTGGGTGCTAACTTTTGATTAGATGGTTTCTATGGAGATGTGTCTCCACCCATTCAAGGTGGGGTTGCTTATTGGAGCCCTTTAAGAGGGAACCATTTTGGAAAGTGCAGAAAGCCCGTGCAGAAGGACCTTTGGAGCTGCATAAACAAAACACCCCAGGGAAGCCACTGAAGAAGCTTGGAGAGAAAGCTAGTGGATGTCACCATGTGCCTTTCCAGCTGAAAGAGAAACCTCACACATCATTGACCTTCTTGAACCAAGCTATCTTTTCCTGGATGCCTTAATTCGGACATTTTTATAGTCTTGCCTTAGTTTGGACATTTTCACAGCCTTAGAACTGTAAACTTGCAACTTAATAAATTCCCCTTTTTTAAAGCCATCCAGTTCTGGTATATCACATTCCAGCAGCTTGCAAACTAGAACAGGTGGCTTCCATGGAGATGTGCCTCCATCCATTCAAGGTGGGGTTGCTTACTGGAGCCCTTTAAGAGTGGGCCATTTTGAAAAAAGCTTCAGAGCCAGGATAGAGAGAGGAGTTTAGAGGTTCAGAAAGAAAACATCCTAGGGGAAGCCATTGAAACCAGAATCAGGGAGAGAAAGCCTGTAGGGGAAGCTATTTGAAATCAGAATTCAGGAGAAAAAGCCAGCAGAGGTCACCACATGCCTTCGCAGCTGACAGAGAAACCCCGAACGTCATGGCTATATTTTGAGTCAAAGTATCTTCACCTAGATGCCTTAGTTTGGACATTTTTATGGCTTTAGAACTATAAACTTGTAACTTAATAAATTCCCTTTATAAAAGCCAACACATTTCTGGTATATTGTATTTCCAGAAACATTAACTAAAACAATCCTATTTACAAATAAGTTCATATCCACAGGACCGGGGGTGAGAACTTAAACATGTCTTTATAAAAGATCTATAGCAGTCCCAATAACCCCATTCTCATCCACCTCTATTGGTAATCAATCTTATTAATTTCTGGCTTATCTTTCCTGAGTAAGTTTTAGAAAAATTAGGGGGACCATGTATATATTTTTTTCTCCTTACACAAGGAATAGCATATTAAATATACTTATTTTTGTACTTTGATTTTCACTTTACAATAAATGCTGGAAACCACTTCATATCAATTCATACATATCAGTTCATAAATATGGTATACTGTATTTTCCCCATATCATTCCAACTTTAGAATATGTATTGCCAAAGTAAGCAGTAAGCAAGTTGTTTTATGTGAAATCAATTTTCTAGAATAGTGTTGCTAAAAGTGGCTTTGTAGATTTGTGGCTGGTATGGGTAAACCATCTATTTGTTATCAGTCCACAAGAAGATAACTACAGAAATTTAAATTAAAAGCACATGCAAACTTTTCTTAGCATTTTGACAAAGTAATTTTATGTTTACTGAATCTAATAATTTAAAAACTTAGATAGTATTTTTATGTCTGTTATTTCATTTTTCTAGTAATTGATTTTATTGTATATTACCAAAAAATGATTTTTCAATGAATTTGAAATTAAAAAACTTTCTTTTTTTGCTACTGTTGAAGAAGAACTTGTTTGTATGTGTTTAAAAAAAGTTCAAAATTATAAAGTCTTAAAGAAGCAATCTTAGTAGAAAATAGTACAAGTATTGAATTGACTCAGCCAATATGACAGATACTGAAACAGCAAACAATTAATTTAATTCAATTTAAAAACAGCTGCTGAACATCTTCTATATATAAAAAGAAATCTAGGGGTGGGTGCGATGGTGGCTCAGTGGCAGAATTCTCACCTGCCATGCTGGAGACAAGGGTTTGATTCCCGGTGCCTGACCAAGTAAAGAAAAAAAAAGAAAGAAATCCATGTTGATTTTTAAGGGAAACTAGGATAAGTAATGAAAAGAATGTAAGTTTTGGAGTCAGAGCGATAGCCCCAAGTACAAATCCCAGCCTCACAACTCTTTATCAGTTTACCTTGAAATTTATTTCCTTCTTCAATAAAACAAGAGTAACAATATCAAATTCACTCAGTTGTTGTGAGGATAAAAAGAGAGAGTTTAATTTAGAGATCCATATCTGCAGATATGACTTGTTTGACACACATTTTAAAAAAATTTTCTGTCTTTAGAAGAGGAATATCCTATTTAGTCTGGACTACCAGTCTCTCATGCATTACATCCTACCTGTGTCACTAACATACTATTTTTAAGCTCCCATCCTAATTAATAGATTAACGCTCTGGTACACTTTAGACTGACCCTTAAATTTGGCCTCAGAGGGGGTGAAATGAAGGATCAGACCCAAAAATATATTAAAAATATGCTAAGCCAGGGATTGAGTAGATAATTCATATTCAGACAAATGAGATGATTATATGTTTGTTTTCCTAAAAATCCATCTTAGAAATAACTTCTAAAATTTTTTATCAAAGTTTTGGAGCTATGGAGTGATGAAAAATAGATTGTGATAGGAAATAAAAGGCACCCTAGAATAAGAATTGCTCTTGAAATTCTTATTACAGTTCCTCATCTGGCCATTTTTTATATAAATATGATGTCTTGGTTTCCTTGCCTCTTCAAAAAGTGCTTTCCTGGCATCCAAACTGATTTTAAGATTGAGTTTCCATTTAAAAAGCCGAAATTGGAAGTCAACACTGAAGCAAAGCACAAATAGAAACTAAAACTTGAAAGCTGCCTGGGTGCCCTGTTGAACAGCTATTGAAGCAAGATTGGCAAGGCAATTTGGTATGCTGCTCCTTTCTGCCAGTGCCTCACTGCTTTGGTTGCTGTGTTCAACAGTTCTCTGTTGATGGCTAGTCCATAGCTTTTGTTCACTTTAAAAAGCTACTTTGAGAATTTTCTTTTCAACATCAATCTGGTTATACAGTCTCCAATAACTATTGGTGTTACTGAGAGCTAAGATCAGGCACAAAGTGAAAAATATTGTCTTCATTCTAAAGCATGCTACAGATCTATATGTCCTTCATGAAGGATATTTAATTTCTTTTAGGAGAGCAAAAGCGAGAGCAAAAACGAGAGAGAGAGAGAGATGATGAAATGGGATGATATGAAATGTTCATTTGAGTACCTGGGGTAAAAATCAAAAAAGAAATTATTCCTAAAAATACAATTTCAGTGGTAGATTATTACTGTAATGGCCCATCAGTTGTTCACATCTCTCTGTATCCATGTCTTTCAGAAGTCCCCTCCCACAATGTTTCTAGTCTGGGCCACATGATTCACTTTGGTCCTTAAGAGATTTGAAAAGTGCTTTTGGATTAAGACTTTGACTTTTCTTGGAAACTGCTGCCATGGGAACAAGCCTGGGCTAGCCTGCTGGATGATGAGAGACACATGGCACATTTGTCCCCTATGACCCCAGCAGCAGTCAGCCAATCCCAGAAACAGGGCTGCCCTGCTGATCTTCATCTGGGTGCAGATGAATGAAGGAGTTCAGCTGAGACCACAAAAAATGTACCCAGCTCAGACGTGCCTGGATTGCCAATCTACAGAATTATGAGGCAAACTGATAGTTGTTACTGTAAGTCACTAAATTTTGGAGTAGGTTGTTATGCAGCAATAGATAACTGATACAAGTCTGTCTGAGTTTTGTTTCTTAAATATGTCAGACAAATGCAAAATCATAATATCTTTATCATGTTTCCGATTTCACTATTATTGCTCATAGATGTGATAAAAAGAAACATCAGTTCTATTTGTAACAGCAAGTAAAACTTGTCATCTCTTTTTTGTTGTTGTTGTTTTAGCATGGGCAGGCACCAGGAATTGAACCCGGGTCTCCGGCCTGGCAGGCGAGAACTCTGCCACTGAGCCACCGTTGCCCACCCTTGCCATCTACTTTTATTTCTCTACAGACTTTAACATCTTATTGTCTTAAAGGTTGCAAGTGTTAAATCTATAATTATATACTGAAATATTTTATGAAAAATCATTAGCATTCTGCCCAGAACATATTAGGCTCTCAGAAAACACTTGGTTAAAAAAAGAAAACCACTGAATGAGGACAGTAAAATAAATAATTGTGCAATTCAAAATTTACCCATCAAAGCCACAATTAGGGAAAGGCTTTCAGATGCAAGATTTCATATTAAAGAAAACATATTGCCATCTTTCTAGCTCTCAATCATGGGCAGTTCAGAAGGGAGCCACTGAAGAAACCATTTAAAAGAATTATGAGGGGCAGTGCAACCGTGGCTCAGTGGCAGAGTTCTCTCTTGCCATGCTGGAGATCCAGGTTTGATTCCCAGTGCCTACCCATGCCAAGGAAAAAAAAAAGAAAGAAAGAACTATGAGGGCAAGCCCGGGAAGAAATGGGTTAATAGCAGAACATTAAATTATTCCCTACCTCCTAGAGAATGAATGTCTTGGATCAGCCCTCCTTATGAACATGCTAACAGTATTTACTAGCAGATTTTTTAAATGTAGATAAATCTGGGCTCTGTGAATTTATGAGGCATGACTACCTAGAGAATAAGGGATAGTCAAATAAGTTGCGTAACTAATGGAGTAAAAAAAATGGAAATGTTCCAAACCAAACTGGACTACTTTTGTGAGCAGTGTTTGTACATACACTGCTCAAAACTCATCTGATAACTTGAAATCAAAAAGTATCCTAATACCGGGGAAAGGGATATTTTTGGAGGCTAGATCTCTTTGGGTATCCTCTAGAGACAGAATGTTCACACACTCCTAATGCTTACCTGTATCTCATGAGTTATTTAGTTGGTGCTGGGTAGGAGCAATTATTTCATGGTTCAATATTTATGTTAACATGAGCATATTTTTACTTTTGTGACATATTTCTTCATATGCCATTAATTAATAAATGTCATTGATCAAATATCCCTTTCAGACATCCAGCAAAATTATCTCCGAAATTCTGTGTTACTATAACAGTTCTAGAACAGAGTATCACATCACATCATACTGATCTGTTTATATATCTAGATACCCATGCTAGACCGAATTTCTCAAAGGTAGGCATTTATTCATCTCCATATTCCCATCCAAAGAGGAGGCACTTCCATGTTGGTTAAATTCAATTAAATAACAGGAAATTCCTCTTCATAGTGAGACTTTAGAAAATAATACTTCTAAAATATAATCACAACCCTTAAAAAAGTATTTAAAAGGAACAACATATGAATTTTTAATCTAGGTGGTTAGGGCAGGGCCTTTCAAGAATTAGTCCCAAAGTAAAAGTCATAAGGGAAAACTATTCATACTTAAAAACCTAAAAGTTTAGAATGCTTTATGGAATAGAACCGTATAAACAAAGATATAGGGCAAATGATAACGTGGAAAATATATAGAGCAGATGAGAAGAAAAGGTGTTCTTATATAGAAAATTCTATAAATTAATTTTTAATAAACAAATAGGCAAAAGAAATAAACAATTTATAAAATAAACATAAACAATCATGAAATATACGAAAAGAGGTTCAAACAAACCCTGTGCTCAAATAGGGAAATAGAGAGGAAACTTTTGTCCAGCCACATTAGCAAGGATAGAATAGAATGCTGCATTTCAGCAGGCACCTGAAAATATAGCAGATATCGAAATATCTGAAATAAAACTTAAAAGAAAGGCTAAAAACAAGAAAAATGCAACTTTGCTTTACCATTCTTCACCTAAGGCTGAGAAGTTCATTTCCCATAAATCCCTTCTCTGGTTAGATTCAGGTGAGACTTGGACTAGAAGGAATCATGTCTGATATTTGGAAGGTAGAAGAGAAGCAGTAGTCAGTAGTCATAGAAGATTGTGGTGACTGACATGGTGACAGATGAATACAGCTTCTAGCTCATATTCCCAACTTCTGGTCCACTAATGAACATTGACCCTAATTAAGTCTCACAGAGATAGAAGCTTCCACAGACCTCTCCAAGAGCTCCTCATTTGCATTACTACTTAGCAGTCACTTCTTAGAATTGATTACAAATTTCATCCTTTCCATGATGATGTTTCAGGCTGTCATGGTGACTCTCTAAATCCTTTGATTTCTCTTTCAGTTCTTCACTTTCCCAGTTCCTCCCACTTTTATGTAAATCATTATTATTTTGGTAAAACCAAAATATTTATATTGAAATTAAGAACCCAGTGGATGAGTTTAACATCATATTAAGGTCATAAAATGCTCTTCAACACTCATATATGGGCATATAAAATGATGCAACCACTTTGAATGCTTATCAGCTTCTTATGACAGCAAATCTATGCTTAGGCACTTACTCAAAAGAAATGAAAGCTTGTGTTCACAAAAAGATGTATACAAGATTGTTCATAAAGCTTTAATTGTAATATCCCCAAAGTAGAAGCAATGCCAATGTCATCAAGGTTAATGGATAAGTAAGTGCTCATGCAATGGAATCCTACTCACCAATGAAAAGGAATGAATCATTGATACTTGCAGCAGCATGAATGAATCTCAGAAACACTGTGTTGAGCAAAAGAAGGCAGAAACAAAAGAATATATAACGTGTAATTTCAGTTATATGAAGTTCAAGAATAGGCAAACGTAATCTGTGGAGATAGAAATGAGAACAGTGGTTGTTTCAGGGGATAGGGGTTTACTAAAAAAGGGTTCTAGAATATTTACTGGAGTGATGGAACTATGCTGTGTCTTGGTTGGGGTGGTAGCAACATAGGCATACACATTTGTCAAAAGTTATTTAAAATCTGTGCTTGACTGCATACAAATTTAAATTTAAAAAAAATCAAGAATAAAGCATAGGGAAAATGGGAATATAACATTTGTTTATCAGAAGAGCCAAAAGAGAGTAGAATATGGGAGAGAAACAATATTTGAAAAGATAATGACTGATAATTTTCCCAAAACTAATGAAAGGAATCAATCCACAGAATCAAAAAATCTAACCAGTTCCAAGAAGGATCAATAAAAATTAACCTAAACTTGGACATATTAAAATGAAACTGCCGAAAAAACTAAAAAAAAAAGAAAAAATCCAAAAAGTCGCTGAAGAAATAAGAAAAAACAAACTACCTCAAAAAGGATCAACAATAATATAGAATAAAGCACAAATGAATGTCACAAGTAATGCTGATAAAAGAAACTAAACCGTACAATAGTTTCTTAATATTCAAAAACACAAAATTAATAAATGGTAGCAGAATTCAGAATAGTTGGTTACCTCTGAGTAATAGGGACACGTGGGCTAGGGAGTATGAGAAAGAAGTTTCCAGGGTGCTGATAATGTTCTATTTCTAGATCTAGGTGGTGGTTATACAAATATATTCACTTTCTGAAAATTCAATTAGTTGTACACTGATGATGTGCTGTTGTGACTTCAGCACCATTATAACTCTTATAGTAATCCTACACAGTAGGTATTATCAACCCATTTTACAGATGAGAAAAATAAGGCACAGAGAAATAGAACCTTCCCACATGACAGAAATGGATTTGAGTCCAGTCTGCATGAATCCCATTTCTGTTTCTTTGCTTTCATTTTTATAGCTTGTGATTACTCTTACTACCCACCTAAATCTTGGGCCTAGATTCAGCCACCCAATCTATTGTTCATCTTTCCACACAAACATGATCTACCTCAGCTTTTCAACTCTTTGCTATTGTACTCTGATGACAAACTGTGTTTTTTACCTCTTTAATTCCTTTGTCTTTGGTGCAGTACACAGAACTGTTACTCATGGCCTTGACCTTCACTCTCTAATGCAGCCATTAGCTACATGTGACTACTGAACCTTTGAGATGTGGCTAGTGAAAATTGAGATGTGCTGTAAGTATAAAAATAGGCATTGGGGACGGGCTGCGGTGGCTCAGCAGGCAGAGTTCTCACCTGCCATGCCGGAGACCCGGGTTTGATTTCCAGTGCCTGTCCATGCAAAAAAAAAAAAATAGGCATTTTATCTACAATTAGATAAAAAAAAAAAAGTAGCATATGTCTATTTTCTATGTTGATTATGTGTTGAAAAAATATATTGGGTTAAATTAAACATATGACTAAATTTAATTTCTTCTACATCTTTTTATTTGAAGTAGCTACTAGAAAAATTAAAATTATGTGACTCACATTATATTTCTAATGGACAGAGCTAGTCTAGAGTGACACGAATGCCATTTTAACAACTTTTCTTGCTGTGAAAACATGTACAGAAAACTGCACATAATATGCTATTTCATGAATAATTATAAATAGAACATTTGTGCAACCACCACCCAGATCAAGAAATAAAACACTACACATTTTACTTTTTGCTATTTTAGTGGGAGTGTACTCGCATCTCTCTATGGTTTTAATTTGCCTTTCCCCAATCACCGATGAAGTAGAGCATTGTCTTAATGGCCATTTGAATGCCTTTTTTCTGAAGTACCTGCTCAGTCTTTTTCTCATTTTCTGTCATCAACTATTGACTTATATTTTGATCATTCTTCAAGGTCAACAAAAACTGCACTCAATTTCACAGCTATTTCTTCCAAATTGGCAAGTGCTCTCAAAGCAAAAGCATCTTTGAGTGCCGGGTTTAATTTTCTGGGTTCTCAACTTTCATACATTTTGGTCTGGTAACTGCCGTCTATCTTGTTAACTCATCAATGTTTTGAAGAAGTTCTCTTTTTAATTTATTTGTGCATTTTTTGTTGTCTTCGATTAGAAGACCCCACCATCCCAAAAACTGGAAATTCAAGCAATTTTTATGGTTTATTTACAATGACTTATTATCATACAGTACCTTGTTGTCTGGGAATCCAGCCTATACATTGATCATTCCATTTAAAAACTTGCTATATGGATTTTTGCATCTGCCTAAGAAGGAATAAGAGTTGTGAGAATTACCTTCTCACTATTAACAGTGTGAAAACTGAAAAAAATACAGGAGATAACTATTTTATGACCTTAGACAACAGGCAGCTCAAGACCATGATCCCTGTGAAAAGGAAACTAAATAAGGTGAGCTATGTTACTAACTCGGCGCTCTACCCAGAGGCAAGTTCTGAACCATGACAAAGAGAAGAGAAAACCAAGCAATGCTTTGCAGTCTCACTGAGTTCAGGAGGAAAAAAAAATGAAATTCAGGGAGTCTGAGGTGACTGAGATTTTAGAAGCAGCATGTCAAAGTGGACAGAGAGAGAGGGTCCTTCAGAAATCTTTGTATTTATCACCTTGACTCTTTGAATACCAGGCTGCACAGGACATGGTGAAATTCCCTGAACAAAGGCCAACACTCGGAATGTAACAAAATCCTACCCTCAGCATAAAATTTTAAATCTCTTGGATCCCATATAAAATTAATAGATATGTGAAGAAGCAAAAAAAAGTGACACATAACAAGCAGAAAAATGAGTCAAAAGAAGTAGACCTAGATTTTACAAAGATTATACAATTAACAGACAAGGAATGTAAAACATTTTATCAACATGCTCAAGAATTTAAAAGAAAATGAACACAATGATGAGAGAAATAGAAGATGTAACAATGAACAAGATGGAATTTCAAGAGATAACAAATGCACTATCTCATATGAAAATTTCACTGGAATGGATTAACATCAAACTAAAGGCTGCAGATAAAAAATCAATAAACATGAATACTTAGCAATAAAAGCTATTTAAAATGAAGCATGGAGAGAAAAGAGACTAACATATAAACAATCTCAGTGCCCCATGGGATAACATTAAGCAATCAAGCATATGTGCAACAGAGTCCCAAAAATAAGAAGGCAAAGGAGGAGTCAGAAATGATATCTGGACCAAACATTTTCCAAATTTGATGAAAACTAGAAACCCACAGGTACAGGAAACCTAAAAACCCAAGAACACATCAAGTCATTTTATAAACTGATGAAAAATACTGATAAAGACAAAGCCATAAAAGCATTAGAGAAGACAGACACATATATAGAGGAACAAAGACACGAAGTATCTCACACGTCATATATGAAACTATGCAAGGCTGGAGAAAATTGAACATTTTAAAATGTCAATCTTGCATTCTATTACTGTGAAAATACACTTCAAAGATGAAAGTGAAATAAATACTTTTCCAGAAAACAAACGCTGAAAGACTTTACGGCCAACACACCTGCACTATAAAAATGTTACAGTAAATTCTCCAGCCAGAAGGGAAATGTTAACAGATGAACTTGAACCTAACAAAGGATTAAATACCACTGGAAATGATAAAAGCATGGGTGAATACAAAAGACTTTTTTCTTATTTTTTAAAATGAGAAAAATGACTGTCTAGAGGAATAATAATATTGCTGTATTTATTGTGGGGCTACAAATATATAGAGAATAAAATGCATGACAACAATAGCACAAAGGACTATAGGGGTAAATCAAAATAAACCATTTTAGGAATCTTGCACTATTTGTGAAATGATGTTTGAAGATAGACTGATAAAATTGACAAATTAAAATGCATACTATGTACTTTAGAACAACCTCTGAGAAAATAGAGTTCTAGCTAATAAAAAAAATAGAAGAGATAACGTGGTAAACTAAAACATACTCAATTTATCTACAAGCAAAAAGTAGAATAAAAGGGACAGAGAGCAAATGGCACAAATAGCAAGGTGGTACATTTAAACCCTGCCAGGTGTATAAGTAAATTAAATAAAAATGGTCTAAATAGTCCATTAAAAAGGCAAATACTGTAAGATTGGATAAAAAAAGCCAGACACAAATATGTGCTTTCTGCAAGAAACGCACTTTAAAGACACAGATTGGTTAAAAGTAAAAGAATGAGAAAAGATATTCCATGCATATATAACTAGAGATTTGCCCAAGGGAAATGTAAATATATGTACAAAAACTTGTATGCAAACGTTTGAGGAGGCTTTATTTGTAATTGCCAAAATATGAAAGGAATCCAAATGTCCATCAACAGTTATATTCATAAATAGCTTGTAGAACAGCCATACAATGAAAACAAAGAACTATAAAACAGGTGCGATAAAAACAATGAACTATTGATACAACATGACTGGAATTCAGTATGCTAAGCAAAGTAAGTTAGATTTATAAGAGCATAGACCATATGGTTCCATTTACATGAAATTCTAGAAAAGACAAAAGCTTAATATATCATGCTAGAAAGTAGATCATGGTTGCCTGGGACCGAGGATGGGATGGGGATATTGACTGCAGGGGGCACAAGAGAACTTTCTAGAGAAATAGAATCATTCTCTATATTGGTTGTTGTGCTGCTTACACGTGTGTATGTTTGTCAAAACTCGGGCAAATGTACATTTAAAATTGGTATATTTATTGTATGTAAATTATTCATCAATAAAATTGAAACAGTTTCTAGTTATGGGCTAAAAAGCATCAGGCTTGCCCTTCATTCACCCTGAGCTCCAGCTTTCTTGAACTCCTGGAAATTCTCAGAAAGAAAAATATTCTTTTGCTTCTGTAAGTTTCTACCTGGGATGTCCTTCTATCTTTGAGTACTTAAAAACTCCTATTTTTCCTTTATGATTTTACTCAGATGAAACAGCATCAATTCACAGAAACAGATAGATCTGGAGAGAATCCATTCAGCCACATTTTTGCTTTACAACATTGAGAGAGTCAATTAACCAGCTTCAAGTTAACACCTTCATTTGTAGCATAAGGATATCAATCCCTCATTCCTGAACATCTTTCTAAGTATTAAATGAGATTAAATATTAAAAAGTACTTGGAACATATCAGAAACATAATAAAGGCTCACTTGCATTCTTCTACTCTAGCTCTCAGCACATTGTAATAGGATTATCTCAGTCATCTACCAGAGGGTCCCACAAATAATAAATACTCATTAAATATGCATTCAGAGAATAAATGGATGAACAAGGAACCATGGGGGCTAGATAGGAATTTTAATTTCATTGCTATTTTTACTTCTTTTCTTATTTTTATAGAACCTTGAATTCTTTTATGCCTATTTTGTCTTCAGTATGAATATTTTCTATAAATGATTTGATGAAGTTTATACAATATGGATGGGTTAGGTAGATACATAATGGGTACCTTCTAAGAGTTATCTCTTCGGGTGATGCAATCCTCATAAAATTGTATGACTCTATGATAATCATATTACTATACATACCAGTTTGAATCCGTCGTATACCCCAGAAAAGCCATGTCCCTTAATCCTCATTCAATATTGTAGGGTGGGATCTTTTTTTCTCATTTCCATGGAGATGTGACCCACCCAATTGTGGTGTCCACAATTTTTGATTAGATGGTGTCCACAGAGATGTGTCTCCACCCATTCGAGGAGGGGTTGCTTAATGGAGCCCTTTAAGAGGGAATCATTGTTGAAAAAGCTTTAAAGTCCACGCAGCCAGAGACCTTTGGAGATCAAGAGTGAAAACACCCCCGGGGGAGCTTCATGAAACAAGAAGCCGGGAGAGAAAGCTAACAGACATCCCCACATGCCTTCCTAGCTAAGAGGGAAACCCTGAACACCATCAGCCCTTTCTTTGGAGTTAGGTATCTTTCTCCAGATGCCTTAGTTTGTAAACTTTCACAACTTTAGAACTGTAAACTTGCAACTTAATAAATTCCCTTTTCAAAAGCTGTTCCATTTCTGATATATTGCATTCTGGCAGCTTTTACAAACTTAAATACTATTATAAAAAATAATAAGGGGCAGGCCACCATAGCGCAGCAGGCAGAGTTCTCACCTGCCATGCTGGAGACCCCGGGTTCAATTTCTGGTGCCTGCCCATGTAAAAAAAAAAAAAAGAAAGCAAGCAAACAAAAATTCAACAAATGGTGTGCAGTAATAGGATACGCACATGGAAATAGAATGAAATGTGACCCCCACCATACAGTATACAAAAAAATATAATAAGAAAAAAAATAGTAATTCTTATTTTAGGATTATTTTAAGTTGGCTGATTCTAAAAAAGATTGATGATGATATTTTATCACTTTCCATTAAGGACCAAAACAAATGATATTTTATAGGAATAATTCATAATCTTTTAAAAAAAATAGAGTCGGCTCTCTTAGATTACTCTTTACACGTTATAAAATATTCATATTTTGCTACCTTCTGAAGAGGGAGAGAAGCCAGCAGATTTTTCTAGCACCTTAACATTAATGTCAACAACCCTGTCTTTTCTTTCCTTCGTCTTCCTTAAAAGCAGCTTACTTAGGTTTTGATAAAACCCAAGATTTCTGTATTCAAGGCTGACACCAAAAAATGAGGGCAAAAACATCTGGTGGGTGTGGAATGGAGTCATCATTTTGTGCAGGGCGATGGCAGTTGTAAGAGAGAAGCAAAACGACAGCTGTGAGGAGGTTCTGAGCAGTTCCTATTTTCAGGATGTGCTGAACTCATAATTCAGGCCTAATGAATGTGTCTTTGAGATGTAACAGCCTGTTTAGATTCCTGCTTCCGCCACTGCAGAAGAACTGAAAGCAAAAATGGTAATGATTTCATGTAAAATTCATAAATAAAATGCAAAGACAAGGGGAATGGTGTGACCCAGTGTCATACAATGGACCGTCATGTGGCATAAGGGTGAAGTCAGTGGAGCTGTTCCAAAGCCTTAACTGCAGCTTATTCTATTCAGTTGGAATAGAGAGAGCCAAAATATTTATAAAGGCCTCTGGCACAGGGCTGTACAATAAACAGATGCGATCTGTTCTTCCTTTAGAACCCCTGGGTTGATGGCATCATCAGGGTAAGAATCTGCTTAAGTTACAGGGGACTTAGGATCAAGGTGAATGATGGAGGATTTGATGGAGGAATTGTTGTACATGTCTGAGAAACAAATATTTCCACTTTGGGGTATAGGATCAAGCACATGGATATGTCAGCATTTAGATGCCTATAAATAATTATGTTCTCTTATATTTATAAATCATTTAGAAGAAAATATTATTACTCTGGATTGTTGGTTGATAGGTGCTAGCAAACAATGAAAAGGAAACAACCTGAAAAACTCACGAAATCATTATACTGGTATAGATGGACACAAGAAGAGACAAAGTATCTAATACTGGGGAACCCTTCCCTTTCATTTATTTTTTTGTTTATTCTAATATTGTGCACAAGTAATGGAAATTTAGGCAAAAATCTACTAGGCACAGGACATAATCAATCATAGATAATGATTGGGTTCAGAGAATAAGAGAAAGTTCCTTTTCTGAATTTTAAATTGCAGAATGCAGCAAACTTTGACCTTTCTCATTTCTTGAAAATGAGGAAAGTAGAGACTGAGGCAATATACAGCACCTGCTTGAATTCTGTCATGGGACTGCTAAGTTATACAGTGCTCTCTGCATTGCAGCTGACATCAGCACTGAGTGAAAGGTCATTTTCAAATGCATATAGGAGAATAAACACATTTATGCAAAGAGGAGCATAACTTTATTCAGGGTAATGAAATCGAGATATCTAGCTAGTTCTGCACAAAAATTGTCACTTTAAAGTCTTCACATTCACACTGTTGCCTAGCTTAATAAAAATGTGTATACTCACAGAAGATTTAATTCTGAAGCCTATCTTTTTCTCCCAATTTCCAGTGAACAAATATGACAGTAAAGTAAGGGTGACACCGTTGAAAGGAAAACTGGGGACCTGACCACTATACCACCTTGATGTATAGTTAAAAGTGGTCCTCCTCCTCATGTAAGGACATCTCAGCCCTATTGGCAGGGTCACTACTATTTACATTGTAATGAATCACCTTAAAGAAATCCTTCAGTGAATTTGCCCCCCAGAATGTTACGATCCCTTCCAAGCACAGGTAGACTAATAAAAGTTGTAGGAATTCAGACCAATCATTTTAGGACTTGGCATTGGTAAATTCCTACCTCAAGGTCAGTCCTATTATCTGGGTCTTAACAAGAGATCATAAAGAGATTATGATTATAAACTTTCTTTGAGGGTTTTTATCATGCTTTTAAATTTAAAAACTAAAAAATACCAGGCAACCAACATTCAAACTTTTGGTATTTTACCAAAATTCCCAGAATAAGGTCTCTAAGTTCTTTTTTTCTGCAAAAAGTTTCCAAGGATTTGGGAATAGGACAACAAATGTAAAAGATGAGCCTAGGACATTACTGTGCTAGAAAACAAGAAAGCAATTAAAGATTAATGGGTTAATATCAAGCTGAAGGGGTTTCCAGTATACTAAGATGAAACAGTTTGAGCATCAAAAAGAATAATGACATAGATGGATATAAATATATCAAGTATATAAAAATCTATAAGTTCATAATGGTACTAAAAATATCATTGGTCACAATTAGAGGTTGCAGGGCACCAATTCGTTATTTTAAAATGATAAATAAATGAAAAGAATTGTTTCAGGTTACTAATGCTGCCAGAATGCAATATACCAGAAATGGCTTGGCTTTTAACAATGGGGATTTATTAAGTTACAATTTTACAGTTTTAAGGCCATGAAAATGCTCAAATTAAGGCATCAAGAAGATACCTTCTTTGAAGAAAGGCTGCTGGCATCCAGGGTTCCTCTGTCACATGGGAAGGTACATAGTGATGCCAGCTGGTCCTTCTCTCCGAAATGTCTCTGAGCTTGTCTCCAGGGCAAAACTCTGGATTTCATCTCTTAGCTTCTCCATAGATGTTTTTCTCTATGTGTATCCTTCTTTTGGTTCATCTCTCTGAGCTTCAAGTGTCTCTGAGCTGTGAGCTCTCTGTCCCTTCTCATAAAGGACTCCAGTAAAATGATCAAGATCCACATTGAATTGGGTGGGTCACAGCTCCATGAAAACAACCTAATCAAACGGTCACAACCACAATAGGTCTGGCCCCACAAGAATGGATTAACAGAACATGGTTTTTCTGGGGTACATAATAGTTGCAAACCAGTACATTCTATCCTCTGGACCCCAAAAAGACATGTTCTTTTCAAATGCAAAATACATCCATTCCATCACAATATCACAAAAGCCTTAAACAATTTCAGTAATAGTATCAAGAACAAAGTCCCAAAAAATCAGTTACAGGTGTGGTTTGTCCTAAAGCAAAATTCCCCTCTAGCTGTGGACCTGTGAAACTTAGAGCAAGTTATCTGCTTCCAATATACAAAGGAGGGACAGTCACAGGATAAACATTGCCATTGGAAAAACTGGAAGGAAAATAAGGGCCACCAGACCCAAACAGTTCCGAAAACCTGCAGGGAAACCTCCATTAGATCTCAAAGTTTTAGAGTCATTTACAGAAAGATGTTTTATCCTCGGAGCGTGAGAGGGCTGCAGTCCCACCTTTCCAAGCAGCTGCCCTGCTCTCTCCAAGCAACATTTCCAGGCATTGGGGAGACCACCTTGTTTTTCATTCCACTCTCTTCAAGCATCTGGATGACAACCTTGGAACTTTACAGAGGATGGATAAAGCTGAAAATACCTGAACCCACTGGTCAATATTAGCAGCACTTAACATAGGACAACAGGATATTAGTACCTCTGTGTAGTACAACGAAAATAGCCTGCAATGAAGCCAACCCAAAATTTAAATCTGAATCCAATCAAGATCTAATTGCCTCTTCACAGGATATATGAAGGATAGACGAATAATTTAAATGACACGATGAGGAAGAAATTAGAAGAAACCAGAATGTGGGACATTCTACAGGACAAATGACCTGGCTTCTTATGGCATGTAAAAAGGGTGCAGGTAGGGTGGGTAGAGCACAGTGAATTGTTATAGAAGAGACTTAAGAAACCTACAAAGGTGAATAATAAAAAGATCTTACTCAAAAAATTTAAAACCTTTTGTCATATATTTAATTCTTTTTTTTCATATTTTTAATTCTGTTCTCAACTGGATTCATGATGTCAGAGCTGCCCATACATAGGGGAGATTTATACTCTTCTAGCTCTTATCTTTCGGAGGCTTCTTCATTGAGTCTACCTCTTTTATGATATTTTAGCTTCCTTAACAAAGGAAGACACATATTTTGAGCTCATGTATCTGACTCTCAATATCCTGAACTTAACCACAGCCTTTTTTAAGAACCCTCTGTTAAGAGGCATTCTTTGAATCTCCTATCAAGAATGTACTCTTGATGCTTAGTTTATCAGATAAAGTAGAATCTGCATTAGCAAGAAGATATGAAAAGTTCCTATTCAATTCAATATCTCCACAGGGTTTTATAGGCCAATCACATCTAAATATGAATGTCTCTTTCAGTTCACTATCACTGGGAGAAGCAGAAAAGAATGATAAAGTAAACTTTCATCACCTATGGAGTTAGAAGTTAGAAGAACCCTAATAAATAAAATAGGAGATATGAATACACAGTACACACTAGTTGTAGATACCTATCTTTGAATTGTTAGTTTGTTTCACCGTCACTTCTCTCAGACTATGGGTAGAAGCTAGGAGACCAGAGAAAGAGAATAAAAATGTTCTTGAGATAATTCACGAGAACATAATTAGAATCATCTATGGAATCTTTTAAAAAGCAGATGAAGAATCGTCATGGCTCTCTAAGTTCTTCAAGAGCCCAAAATGGGACTCTGATAAGTGCTGGGGTTGAGAACCTCTGTAAAATAAAGAAGTTAAAAAGAAATAAGAATAATCTAATTTATAGGAAACAAAGCTTCCTGGCCAAAATTAGAACTTTAATTTTTTTAATGCAATATAGTTCATTCTTTAGTAATGATTTAGTGCCTATTATGTGCCAGTCCCTATACCAGCCAAATACCCCAAATATTTATCAAGAAGGCTCTCTAAAGTAGATAAAATTATTTGTCATTAAGAAATGAGAAAACTGAAGCTCAGAGGTGATGTTTAAATTCATATGTTATGGTATCCAACTGTTTGGTGAAGCAAGCTCTGGCCTGAATTTTACTGTGAGGATATTTCATGGATTTAAATCATTAGTCATTTGATTGTATCTATGCTGAAAAGATCTACAATCAACACAGGAGAATGCCTTCAGCAATGAGAAAAATCTCTTCATCCAATCACTTGAAAGCCTTAAATGAAGTACTGATTATTTTAGCAGTCAGAAAGAATTTCTATTTCCACTTCAGCTAACCCAGCTTATGGAGAATTCATCAAAACCTTCAGAGTTCCCAACTTGCAGCCTGCTGCATGGAATTTGGACTTGCCAATATCCAGGGTCATATGAGCCAATTCTTACAATAAATCTCATAATATTTGCATGTATATGGACATGCACATACAAGTATGTGTATATGTGTGTATATTTTTGGAAATTTTGAAGGGTGTGATTTTTTCATAGATAAAGAATCTTAGCTTTTATCAGACTCTCAAGAGATGTATTGATTTGAGATTCAAAATAAATTAAGAACCACTGATTCTACTACAACTGTGGACTCAGTAACAGGTAATGCCAAGACTCTTTACTGTAATGTTCTTACATCATCTCTTTAAAAGACCAATTTCTCAAGATCAAGTGAGTAACAATTTGTTAGTTACTACTTTTACAGCATAGGAAAATCGTATAATATCTTTGCAAAGGCAGAAGAAATAACGATCTATGAAAAAGGAAATTATAATCTTAGATTTAATAGAATCCATTCAAATAATTAAAATCATTTAAATATGGCAGGTTTGTAAACAATTGTATATGTCATTTAACAAATTAATAATGTTTTATCTTTATGAGAAAAAGCTAAAAGGAATAGTCAGGGTGAAGTGAATTACTTTAAGATTAGGAAAGCAATTTACCAGAATCAAACATAGGATTCACCATATACTTTTTCATCCAAATAGGAATTTTTTTTATAGTAAAAAGGAGGGCTAAAAATAAACAACCGCTATAAACGGGATATATGGCCAATTCAATGTTACTCAATATTAGAAATACTAAGCCTGGGTTTTCGTTATTGTTGCTGTGTTTGGTTTTGTTTCCTCACTTCACTTGCTTTGCTTTATTTTCTTTTTTGTAGAAGGCTCCACACCAACAGCCCCAGAATTACATATTAGAAAACCTTAGATATTGACTGATTTATGTAATCTTAGAAATGCACTTTCATGAGCCTGTACTTTTTTTTAATCCTTACCTACAAATTTTACATTCTCATCAAAAAAAGAGTTCATACTCAATCTATAAAACCTAGATATATACAAGGACCAAGATTCTTAGGGGAATCTTGGACCAATAGACCAAATGAGCCAACTTTTTCATAAACCCCATGAAACCCTATAGCAAACACCAACACACAATCACACTGTATTTTTAACCAATTCCATCTCTAAACTAGAAAATCTCAAGGCTTTAATATGATGCCTCTGGAAAAAAAGTTTCAGTCTATTGATGGAATCCACTGGGAAAGACCATCTCGTTGACATACAATTGCTTTTCACTTGTTAATTCATAAGTCATTTTACAAACTTCACCAACAATACCTCATATGTCCTAATAAAAGCAAGGATCTATCAGAGCAGGATTTTGGGATGAGCTATTCATTGTGTTTAGTATTGCCTTCTGCATCTACTGTCAATATTACTGTTTTTTAGAAAATAGTCTAATAAATGACTGGGAAATTTAAGAACTAAATATCACCAATACCAATAAATTGCTCTCAGCACTACATTTACTGCCACCCATCCCCCACTCTCACAGCAGGCAGCAGTGGGGTCTGGCCCCTAAAGTAGTTTGCTGGTGTCAAAAAGAGATGTTAAAAAACACTTCTTTAAAATCTGGGGTTGTCATGAGCCAATTGCTGGCCACGGCTTTTGAACAGTCACTTTCGATCACGGGGGGGGCGCACCTCTGAGGGCAGCCAATGTTCCAACCTGTCCAGGACAAAGGCATTAGAGGAGACCTAAAGATGGTACACTTACTCAGAGGTACAGAGTACAGTTAAAAGACGGCATTTGTTGGGCTGGTCAAAAAAGTACAGCTTTAGAGATGAAGATTCTGGCCCCTCCCTCACCCTTTCTCCACGGCAGTTTGGAGCTGGCCAATGCTCCCTTTCTAGTCCCTGGCCTTGTTCTTCATGGTAAAGACTGATTTGGGAAACTCCTCTCTGGCATGCTCCCTTCCCAGAATATACCCTCCAAGCAAAAGCAGACTGAGACAAGGGAAGCAGCATGAGAAACAATTGAGGTAGACAGCCTGGGGTAAAGGCTTACCAGCTTTAAATCTTGCAGTGGAATACCCAGGAGAGGAAAAAATTCTGTCATTTAGGAAGTAGAGGGGGCTTTCAAAGTCCTGTAAACAGGGGAACCCCTAAGGCCACTAGCAAACACAAATCCAGGACAAGAAACAGGCTCAGAAAAGACAGGAAGACCCTGCACTTTGCATTTGCCTTGGGCAGAACTTCCTAATAGGAGGGCTGATGGTCAAGAAAATTTCTGTCATCACCAGCTGGTTATAAACTCAAGAAGCAAACACATCAAAGAATAAATCCCAGAGTTAATGTTTTAAAATATACACTGTGTAAAAAAAAAAAAGATTACAAGGCAAAGAAAGAAGAAAGGATGGTCCATCCAAAGGAAGAGGATAAAAATCCACAAAACATCAATGAAGAAGACCAGACTGTGGACATACTAGACAAAAACTTTTAAAAAAAGATCTACAATATGCTAAAGGAGATGAAGGAAAATACAGAGAAAGAAATAAGGAATATCAGGAAAACAATGAGTGAATAATATGAGAATGCCAATAAAGAGTTAGAAATTTTAAAAAAGAACCAAACAGAACTACTGGAGTTGAACACCCCAGTAGCGGAAATAAAAAATTTCCAGAAGATTTTCAACAGGAGATTGGAGCTGGCAGAAGAAAGAGTCAATGAACTTGAAGAAAAGAACATGCAAATGAGTCAGGCTGAGGAAAAGAAACAAAAATTATTAAAAGTGAAAATAGCCTAGGAGACCTCTGGGACACTATCAAGTGTATCAAGATACACATAATGGGAGTCCCAGAAGGAGAAGAGAGAAAGGGACAGAAAGAATATTCAAAGGAATAATGACAGAAAATTTCCGAAATTTAGCAACTAAACAAAGCCAACATCACTCTCATACCAAAACCAGATAAAGATACTACTAGAAAAGAAACTCACAGAATGATACATCTTATTAATATAGATGCAAAAATCCTCAACAAAATACTAAGAAACCAAATCCAACAGCACACGAAAACAATTAAACACAATGATCAAGTGGGAGTTATCCCAGGTATTCAAGAGTATTTCCACATAAGAAAATCAATTAGTGTAACACAGTACATTAAAAGAACAAAGGACCATGTCAGAGACCCAGGTTCGGTTTCCAGTGCCTGCCATACAAAATAAAGAAAGAAAGAACAAAGGAAAAAAAAAAAAACACATGGACATTTCAATTGATACAGAATAGGCATTTGACAAAATCCAGTACCCCTTCTAGACAAGAACACTGAGAAGACTAGGAATTGAAGGATACTTCCTCAACATTAAAATGGGCATATATGAAAAACCAACAGCTAACAGCATATTGAACGGTGAAAGCTTTCCCACAAAGATAAGGAAGAAGACAAGGATGTACAGTGTCGCCAATTTCATTAAACATTGTACCGGACATTCTGGCCAGAGCAATTAGGCAAGAAACAGAAATAAAAGACATCCAAATTGGAAAGGAAGAAGTAAAATTTTCCCTATTTGCAGATGACATGCCCCTATGCAGAAAATCCTGAAAAATCCACAGTAAAGCTCCTAGAGCTAAAATATGAATTCAGCAAACTGGTAGGATACAAGATCAACACACAAAATTTATCAGTGTTTCTATACACTATTAATGAATGATCTGAGGAGGTCAAGAAACAAAAATCCACTTATAATATCAAATAAAAGAATCAAATACCCATGAGTAAATCTAACTGAGGATGTAATGAACTTATAGATAGAAAACTAAAAACATTACTAAAATAAAGAAGACCTAAATTAATGGAAGGATTTCTATGTTCATAGATTAGAAAAATAAATATTGTTAGGATATCAATTCTACTCAAAGAGATTTACAGATTCAGTGCAATCCCAATCAAAATCCGAACAGCCCTCTTTGCAGAAACAGGAAAGCCAATCATCAAATGTGTATCGAATGGTAAGGGGCCTCAAAAAGCCAAACCTATTTTGAAACAGAAGAAGGAAGTTGGAAGACTCACACTTCCCAATCTTAAACTTACTACAAGGCCACAGTAATCAAGACAGCACAGTACTGGCACAAGGAAAGACATATAGACCAATGGAACTGAACTGATAGCTCAGAAATCAACCCTCATATTTATAGCCAACTGATTTTGACAAGGAGGCAAAGACTCAATTGGAAAAGAATAGTTTCTTCAAATGGTGCTGGGAAAACTGAACGTCCATATGCAAAAGAATGAAGGTAGACTTCTACGCCTCACACCATGTACAAAAATCAATTCAAAACGTATTAAAGACTGAAATATAATGTCAGAATTATAAAACTCCTAAAAGTAGGGAAGCATCTTCAAAACATTGCGTTATACAATAGCTTTATACCCTAAGCACAAGCCACAATAAAAAAACTAGATAAATGGGACCTTATCAAAATTAAAAACCTTTGTTGCATCAAAGCACTGTCACGAAGGTAAAATGACAACCTATAAAATAAGAGAAAATATTTGAAAACCACATAGCTGATAAGGGTTTAATACCAGAATATATAAAGAAATCCTTCAGCCCAACAACAAAAAACCCACCAACCCAATTAAAAATGAGCAGAAGACTTGAAATAGACATCTTTCCAAAGAATACATGCAAATGGACGAAAATCACATGAAAAGATGCTCAGCATCATTACCCATTAGGAAAATGCAAATCAAAACCAAAATCAGATACCATTTCACACTCACTAGAATGACTACTATTCAAAAACCAAAAAACTCCAAGTTGTTGGAGAGGATGTGTAGAAAAAGGAACACTCATTCCTTGTCCGCAGCAATGTAAACTGGTGTTGCCACTGTTAGACAGAGTTTGACAATTCCTCAGATTAAGTATAGAATTACCACATGGCCCAGCTGTCCCTCTACTTAGGTATATACCCAAAAGAAGTGAAAGCAGGGACACAAACAGATATTTGCACACCAATGCTCATAGCGGAATTACTCACAATAGCCAAAAGATGGAAGTAACCCAAGTGTCCATCAACAAATGAAGGGATAAACAAAATGTGGTATATACACACAAATGCATATTATTCGGTGGTAAAATGTTATGAAGTTCTGATACATCTGACAAATTAGACAAATCCTCAAGCACATCATGTTGAGTAAAATAAGCCAGACACAACAGGACAAATATCGTATGATCTCTGATTTGAAAAAATTACAATAAGCAAACTCTTAGAATCAAAATCTAGTATATAAACAGGGTGTTTTAATTTGCTGAAGCCACCAAAATGTAATATACCAGAAACAGAAAATCTTTTAAAAAGGGAATTTATTAAGGTACAAGTTTATAGTTCCAAGGCCTTGAAAATGTCCAAATTAAGGCATCACCAAGAGGTTACATTCACTCAAGAAAGGCTGATACCATCCGGAACACCTGTCAGCTGGGAAGGTACATGGCTGGCATCTGCTAGGGTCTCTGGCTTCTGGACACCTCTCTCAGTTGGGAGAGCGTATGGTGACGTCTACTAGTTTTCTCTCCTCATTTCATAAGGCTTCCCTGGGGGTGTTTTCCTTCTGCATCTCTAAAGATCTCTGGCTGTTTGGTCTTTGTTAGCACTAAAGCTTTTTCCACAATGGTTCTCCCTTAAAGGGCTCCAGTAAGTGACCCCACCTTGAATAGGTAGAGACACAGCTCCATGGAAACCACCTAATCAAAAGTTACCCCCTACAATTGGGTCGGTCACATCTCCAGGGAAACAATCACAAAGATCCCACCCAGCAATATTAAATGAAAATTAAAGAACATGGCTTTTCTGGGGGTACACAACAGTTTCAAACTGGCACCAGGGGATGGGGTGAGTGGGTAGGGTAAAGGAAATTAAGGCTTAAAACATACAAGGTTTCTATTTGGAATGATAGCAAAGTTTTGGTAACGGATGGTGGTGATGGTCGCACAAACAACTGTGAATGCAATTAACCACCCTGAATTATATATTTGAATGAGGTTAAAAGTAGAAATATTTGGTTGTAATATAGTACTAAAATAGAAGGTTTTTTAAAAATCCATGGAACTATACAACAGAAAGAGTGAACCCTAAGTTAAACCATGGACTATAGCTAATAATAGAATTATAAAAGTATATTTTCATCAATTGTAACAAATGTACCCAACAATGCATAGTGTTAATAATAGAGTGGTATATGGGAATCCTGTATTTTGTGCATATTTCTTCTGTTGTAAACCCATGATTTCTCTAATAAAAAAGTGGATAGGATTGGTACTATTCAACTTGTCAAATAATTAGAAAGAGCATATAACTCCCCCAGATAGTTTTCACGAAATTTTTGCCACCAGATAAAATATAGCTTTGGGGTTAAAAAGAGATAGGAATTGAGTTCTATCTCTGGCAATATTCATTAATAATTTACTGTTAGCTTGTAAACAATGGAAGAGCACAGTATGAATACCAGAGAGGGTCTTTATATGTCATAAAGCCACTCAAAAGCACACTTGCTGCAGTAAGTCTGACTGTGAGCTCTGATGTGCTGCAAAAGAAACTGCTAAGCTGAGGTCATCAGTTAGTAGAAAACAATCTCCCTCATACAGAGAAGCAGGCTTACTGCTGTGCATCCGAGGCAGACAGACTGGCGTTTAAAAACAGAGTTGCCTAATGTGAGTTAGCTAGGAAGATGAATCTTGGAAGCGCTCTCTGAATGACCAGAGCTAAGGCAAAATGTGTGGTGCCTCCTCTGATTATGGTTTCCTCACCTTAGTATTATTGATATTTTGAGCCAGATAATTCACTGTTGTGGGGGACTGCCACATGCATGGCAAGATAATTAGCAGCATCCCTGAACTCTGCCTACCGGATGCCAGTAGCACCCTCTCCTCCCGTGTGTCAAGCAAAACTATCCCCAGATGTTGACAAATATTCCATGGGAGGGTGATTGGTGTAACGGAAGGCAGAACTTTATAGAAACATAGTTTAAGGCTCAGATTATGGCTTTATTTCCTTTTTTTATTTGATTCTAGCATAATTTGCTTTCTCTCCTGACTTGCAAAGTGCTTTGAAAGTGATGCCATTTATTAACTGTCACATCCTTCCCCCAAAAAAGCCATGCCCAATCAAAGCTAATGAAATGTCTGGATTTTATTTCAGAACATATAATATAAAGGTTGAAAAATAAGGCATAAATATAACCTAAAAAATAAGAAGTATCTAAAATCTCTTGTGCCAGTTTTTCTTTTAGTATCTTGACAAATACTATATAGAAAATATTGTTCTGGGATGCAAAGTTGGGGGAACTTAATAAATACCAGCTCTTTATTAATATTGAATGTGCAAAACTACTCAAATCACAAAGCCCTGCTGAGAAGACTGTATATTCACAATCATAAACAATGCATAAAGGAAGTGAATTCAAGAGAAATAAAATTAAATATTCCGATTTAAAAATATCCAGATCAAACAAAAAGACATAGAAATATAATCAAAGACAAATGCCTTTACTCTGTCAGGTTTCCTAAAATGGATGTGTTGAAAGCCTCACCACGTCAAAATACCGGCCTGTGAATCCTTACCCACTCTGAATTGTAAGGCTTGATGTCCAAAGCTCTGCCAGACCATTTTTGAATTCAGTCTGATTCTACAACTTTGCTTAACGTCTCCTTCAACCTTCTGTTAACCCAAGGCCACAAGCTCCAAGTCAAATGAATGACAAAACTAATGTAGCTAACAAGATATTGCCTTGAATTGCTTCATAAAACTTTCAAGCTAATAAGTCGTTAATGTCTGAATATAAAATTATTGACTTCCATTGAGATTAATACCAGGTCAATCATATTGGCTGAATCCAAGTGAGTCGATTGGATCATGTTGGTCAATAAATGTTGATCCAAATTATAAAGAGCAGCCAGGGTCGAATGTAATGAAGCTTACAATAACCTACACAATGTGTCTTTTGTTAAGGAACGTCGCCCCTGAGAACAAAAATAAAGCTGAAGGTAGAACATATTAATGTTGACATCCAATTCCAAAGAAACCAGTTGAATACAAGTTCAGGAACCATCAGGGATATGCTGATGTAGCACTTAGTGATAATATGGCTAACTTGTCTTAGAATGTTTTTCATTTTCCAAGTAATGAAGTTGCTGGGAGCCATAGACACTAACAGCTAATCATTAAGGTGGGCACTGCAAACAGCAAGCTTAGTTAACTTCCAAATGGAAAAGAAAAAACCTCATATAGATATGAATATTCTTTGAACCATATGGAAAAATTTTTTTTTCCAGAAATTTACCAGTGTCAATAGAACATCCTTTTGAAAGATATTCTGTGTTCACGTTTGGGTGCTGTAAGTAAAAAAAAAAAAAAAATTACTGAAACTCCTTTAGAAAAATACAAGGCAAGATAGAAGCACGGTCAAAGATTCCATTACAATGCCTTTGTATCTTCTTCCCTCTAATAGCCCCCCTCCCCAACTTGTCATGATACAGGAATGAGAGAAGAAAGCTTCTAAAAAACAATTAAATACCACATCATCAATTCTATTGTGAACTTTTCTTTCACATTTTAACTTATGGGAAATTTGAATAAACTTTGCTATGTAAGATTCTGCAATCATTGTCAGGGTAGCAAGTGACATTAAGTGTCCTTGTGCGGTTTGTTTTTTGTTTAGTTTTTTTTTGGGGGGGGTGAGGGCAGGGGGGTGTTTTTTTGCCTATGCCTGTACAAACTTGGCTGACATTCCTGGAGCATTCATTTCTGGAGACATTAAGATAAAATCGCTCAACATTTGAATTTTAAAAACGTGAGAAGTGGGTATTTTTTTGAAAACCATTTATTGTCAGATGTGGTTACCACCTAGAAAGCACTAGCATCAAAACTTGAAGGATGAGAAACGATGGTGGAGTGCTCTGTAAGAAATTGAGCATCACGGATGCTCTGCAATGTAGAAGACAATATTAAGAGACATATCTCTATTGTAAAATGATTCAGAAGAGTTCAACTCTGAATGAGAGGAAATTTTAAGAAAACTTTAATCTGTTTCACATTTGATAAAAGTAAAATGATAAAGTCATTTCTAAATAAGACAAAAAGAACTCTTTCAAGAAGTACAAGATAAAAATTATAAACGAGAAAGCAGTGTGTCAGTTAATTGGTGTTTTTTAATTAGTTTTTCTTAGAGGTTTATGGACTAATGATATGTCTTACAAGTGAAGGTATAGGTTTGGTAAAACACAATACATCATATATATGAATGATATATGTAAATATAGTATGTATAACACAACATTAATATAAAACAGTGTATAATGTGTAATATGTACAGATGACAGATAATATGCAATACATTACATAACATATTCTGCCTGGCATATATCGTATAGTATGTAACATAAAATTTTCTAATGTTGAAAATATATATGTGCAATATATGAATGCATAGCATGTAAATATATAATAAAATGAAATAGAAAAAGTAAATAAAAGAAAAAAAGATTTAAAAGTTAGCACTGATTGTTCTAGTTTGCTAGCTGCTGGAATGCAATATACCAGAAGCAGAATGGCTTTTAAAAAGAGGAATTTAATAAGTTGCTAGTTTACAGTTCTAAGGTCAAGAAAATGTACCAATTAAAACAAGTCTATAGAAATGTCCAATCAAAGGCATCCTGGGAAAGATACCTTGGTTCAAGAAGGCCGATGAAGTTCAGGGTTTCTCTCTCAAGTGGAAGGGACATGGTGAACACAATCAGAGTTTCTCTCTCAGCTGGAAATGCACATGGCGAACACAGTCACGGTTTCTCTCTTGGCTGGAAGGGCACATGGCGAACATAGCATCATCTGCTAGCTTTCTCTCCTGGCTTCCTGTTTCATGAAGCTCCCCAGGAGGCATTTTCCTTCTTTATCTCTAAAGGTCGCTGGCTCGTGGCCTCTCTCCTTCATGGTGCTGCAGCATTCTCTGCTCTCTCCAAATCTCTCATTCTCCAAAATGTTTCTTCTTTTATAGGACCCCAGAAACTTATCAAGATTCCCCCAAATGGGTGGAGACATGTCGTCACCTAATCCAGCTTAACAACCACTCTTGATTAGATCACATCTCCAGGGAGATGATCTGATTACAGTTTCAAGCATACAGTATTGAAAAGGGATTATTCTGCCTTTATGAAATGGGATTTTGATTAAAACATGGCTTTTCTAGGGGACATACATCCTTTCAAACCAGCACATTGATTTCTAAGCATGGGATTGTAGATAGTTTTTTCATTATTTAAAAAAAATTCTACATTTAACAATCATTGTATAATGACATGCTTGCATTATTTTTATACATAAAACAGTAAATTATGAAAACAGCAAAAGAATAAGAACCTTGGCATTAAGGACGCACACATGAAAAGAAAACAAGACACCAATATGAGGTAAAAATTAAAGTTACGGACAAAAGCATATAAGTAAGACTAAGGGGGTAATTTTATATAAACCTTTATATAGAGATTATCACAGAAATGACAGCAAAACTAAGAAATATAAGAGGAAACTGATAAAAAGAAACATAGATAGTTTAATGGTCGATTTTAAATGACCTATTTGCTTTAACAGATGAAATAGTCCAAAAATAAATCTAGATAAATAATACTGGAACAACACTAATTTTATATATATATATATATATAGCATGTTATTTTATATATTGCATAAGGTTAAGCAATATTAACTACTGCATAAGAGAAACAACAGAATCTCAGTAGCTAAACAGCAAAAATTTAGTTGGTGTTCATTCAAAGCATGACATAAATTAAGGCGGTCTCACCTCCATCTTGTGAAACCATCTTACTACATGACCTCTAAGATGCAGTAGCAGAAGAATAGAAAAATAGAGGAAGCATGAAAGCTTTTAAGCTCCTCATTGACTGAAATGAGTCAAATGGCCCTTACCTAATATTGTCTTCTTGTATTCCTAGGAAAAGGAAATGATGTAGCGAACACAAAGCAATGTCTCTACCACAGTTAAAAGTTTGACTTAATATGTATTTATCTTCCTACCTTAAAAACAAAAATCAAGGTACCCAGGTATTTATAAAAACATGTATCTGAAAATATATAAAGCCACAAATAAAATCTTAAAGTTCTAAAGAGCAAAAATTATCCAGGACACATATACAGATCACAAACCAATAAAACTAAATATTTAGAAGCAAAATTATGGGTAGAAGAACATGATTGGCAACCTCTACTAGAGACAAATGGTTTGAATCAAAAGAGGAAATGTTTCCCAAAAAGAGAAAATGCATTTCTCAGAAAGGATGTGTGCTGAGGAGACAAAACGGACTTCCACATCCAGGCAAACCTTCCCCACAATTTCTTTGGCAACAAGTGAAAATTTCCACATTTTATTCCATAAAAGAACCAGAAATAAGGCATTAATAATTGAAAATTGTATTCACTGCCCAAGGGATAGGAATTTTTAGCTGGGTTGAAGAAAACTGTTCCATCAACAATAATTACTTTGCCTAGGAATTCACTTACAAATATGAACAAAAATAAAAATATATTTCTACTTAATTACAACCAACACCACAAAAAGGAGTGCCAAACTCAACAAACAAAAGGAACAAACCCCAAAGGAAAATGAGTTAATATAGGGAACAAAAAAAAAAATTAAAATAAACGTACTTCAGATCCTCAGAGAGTATCAGGAAGATTTTTAATGCAGAGAGAAAGAATAAGCCACTCTGGAAAAGGAGCAATTCAAATTCTCAGAAATTAAGAAGATGATTACCAAAAATAAAATCTCAATATATGGACACTAAATAGATATATAGACAGATAAACACCCACCCACCCCTTTTAAAAGGTTTAAAAGATGAAAGTATGCCAAAAATACCTCAGAAACATGTGGACTGCTGTGCTAGTTTGAAAGGATGTATGTCCCCTAGAAAAGCCATGTTTTAATCAAAATCCCATTTCATAAAGGCAGAATAATCCCTATTCAATACTGTATGTTTGAAACTGGAATCAGATCATCTCCCTGGAGATGTGATTCAATCAAGAGTGGTTGTTAAACTGAACTAGGTGATGACATGTCTCCACCCATTTGGGTGGGTCCTGATAAGTTTTTGGAGTCCTATAAAAGAGGAAACAATTTGGAGAATAAAGGAGACTGAGAGGAGATTCAGAGAGAGCAGAGCAGAATGACATAGCCACGAGAAGCAGAGTCCACCAGCCAGCGGCCTATGGAGATGATGAAGAAGGAACATGCCTCCCAGGGAGTGTCATGAAACAGGAAGCCAGGAGAAGAAGCTAGCAGATGATGCCGTGTTCGCCACGTGCCCTTTCAGATGAGAGAGGAACCTTGACTGTGTTCACCATGTGCCTTTCCAGATGAGAGAGAAGCCCTGACTGTGTTCGCCACAT
>PVIY010027866.1:0-33764 GCA_004026745.1 Myrmecophaga tridactyla | reverse complement strand
GGAGAAGCAGGCAAGGATACCTTTTTGAAAGCCAATCCATTTCTGATATACTGCATTCTGGCAGCTTTAGCAAACTGAAACAAATATCTGCTCCACAATGTTCCAAAACTAGCACTGTACCAGGTGCTGACAAAGACATTAAAGAAAGTGGCATGGCAGAGTTAGGACCTCACATCTGGGTAGCAAGATGGGAATGTGTTCTAGTTTGCTAGCTGCTAGAATGCAATATACCAGAAACAGAATGTCTTTAAAAAGGGCGGGGGGGGGATTTATTAAGTTGTGAGTTTACAGTTCTAAGGCCAAACAAATGTCCTGATTAAAGCAAGTCTATAAAAAATGTCCAAATTAAGGCACCAACAAGAGTTAACCTCACTCAAGAAAGGCCGATGAAGTTCAGGGTTTCTCTCTTAACTGGAAAGGCACATGATGAGCATGGCGATGTCTGCTAGCTTTCTCTTCAGGCTTCTTGTTTCATGAAGTTTCCCCCTGGGGGCACTTTCCTTCTTCATCTCCAAAGGTTTCTGGCTTCATGGGCTCTGCCGATCTCGTAACTCTCATGGATCTTGTCATTCTGAAGCTTTCTCCAAAGTAAACTAATCAAGACCCACCTGGAATGGGTGGAGTCACATCTCCCTCCAATCAAAGGTTAATACCCACAATTGGGCGAATCACATCTCCATGGAGATAATCTAATCAAGCCTCCAACCAATAGTGCTGAATAGGGATTAAAAGAAAGGGCTGCCTCCACAAGATTGGATGAGGGTTAAAACATGGCTTTTCTAGGGTACAGAAACCTTTCAAACCAGCACAGAAGGTAAGCAGATGAACCATGGTGAAGAATGAGGAAAAGCAACTGTGGAAATGTGCAGGCTGTGGAGACCCAGTTTCAGAAACTTCTGGCCGACTGTGGGAGTTGAGGGCATTGTACAGAACATCCTGTGGGTTTGTCCCAAGGGCAGGGGAATGATTGGGGTCTCAGGGCATAAGTCTCTGTGGCTGGAGCAGTGGGTGGGGTGGTGCAAATGGAGTAAGATTGACAAGGGCCTTCACAGTCAAGCAGGTGAGATTCTGTCTCATGGAGGGGGACATCAACAGCATAGTGACATGTCCACATTGCTTTGGGAAGAAAACTGCTGGTTGTGGAGAAGATGGGCTGAGCTGATGTGGGCGACTCCCACCAGAGGTGGGACCACACCAGTCCACAGCTGCCCCAAAGATGACCTGGGCTGTTGGCATAAGACATGGGCAGGTTCAACAAAGAATACCTGAGTACTGTGCTGGTTTGAAGCAGTGTGTACCACGGAAAAACATATATGTAACTCTAATCCATTCCTGAGAGAGAGAGAGAGAGAGAGAAGAGAAGAGGAGAGGAGAGAGAAACCGAGATGAGCAGATGCCACCATGTGCCTTGCAGAGGAGCCACAGATAGCAGATAGCCAGTTTTTGGGAAGAAAACATTGCCATGAGGAGCCTTTCATCAGACATTTTTCCAGCCTCAAAATTGTAAGCCCATAAATTCCTGTCGTCTAAGCCTACACATTTCATGGTATCTGTCTTGAGCAGCTTAGGGAACTAAACAGATTTTGGTCTTGGGAAAGGGGGGTGCTGCTATTGTAAATACCAAAAATGTGGAAACACTTTTGCAGTCAGTTAATGGTAGAGGATGGGAGGATTGTGAGTTTGGTAGTAAAGGCTTAGATTGCTTTGAAGAGACTTTTGGTAGAAATATGGAGGCTAAAGGTATTTCCGATGAGGCCTTAGACAGGAATGATGAATACGTCATTGGAAACTGAAGAAAGGTGGCCCTTGTTTTAAAGTGGCAAAGAGCTTGGCAAAATTGAGTTCTGAAGTTGGATGGAAGGCAGAATTTGAAAGTGATGAGATTGGATATTTAGCTGAGGACATTCCCAAGTTACATGCGAAAAATGCAGCCTGATTTCTATTATTTCTATTTGCAGATTATAGTAAAATGTGAGAGGCAAGGAATAAGTTGAGAAATGAACAAATGTACCTAAAGAAACCAGAAATGGATGATTTGGAAAATTCTGAGCTTCCAGAAAGTGGGTCCCCAGAGAACAGGGCTCCATGTGACGGATTAACTGAACATGGAGGTCAGCCATTTCACAGCAAGTCAGGATTTGAAATGCAGCTATCCAGGAAGGGTCTGTGAAAGCTCTTTTCTCTAATGGTTTGGACCCCTGCGTATATGCAAAAATGACAAGTTTTTGTGGGATCTGTATGAAAGGAACCACACTGCCAGCCTGGAATAAAAGTGACAGGAAAGGACAGACTGAAAGAAAAATGCCTTCAAGTTCAGGATCACAGAAGTTGAGGTCTGGACCAAAGACCTTCTTGGGCCAAGACAGTGAATCCACCCATGTCTGTGAAAAGGGTGAGTCTTCCCTGGAGCTTGGAGAGGGGGACTTCCCATCCCATGGTTTAGGAAGAGTGCTGCTGCCCCAGTTTTCTCAGAAGGTTGAGCCTGTGCCCTGAGGATTGCAGAATCCGGCTGCCACCCCATTGTCCTATGAGGGTAGGGCATGTGGCCTGATGTTTTGGGAGAAACATATCTGGCAGCCATCCCAATATTGAAGACGGCGTAGCCTTCACCCCAGTGTCCAGGGAGAGTGTGGCCATTATGTGGACACTTGGAAGGGTTGGGGCTGCTGCTCCATTAGGCTAAGAGGACAAGATATCAATCCATGGAGGACTCTCAGAACTGGAAATCTGATGGAGTTTGCCTTGCAGGGTTTGGGAATTATTTGGGACTCATGACTTCTGTTTTCCTTCCAATTTCTTCCTCCTAGAATGGAAATGTTTGTCCTATGCCTGTCCCTCCTTTCTATATTGGAAGCAGGTAAGTTCTTTTCTAGGCGTCATAGGTCCACAAAGAGAGGGAATTCTGCCCAGCAGAGACCACACATATAAATGACTTTGATGAAATTTTATACTCAACATTGTTTATGAAATGACTTAAGGCTTTGGGATATTATGATGGAATGAATGTATTCTGCATATAGAAAAACATGTCTTTTTTGAGTCCAGAAGACTGTATGTACCCCAGAAAAACATATTCTTAAATCTAATCCATTCCTGGAACTAAATGTGAACCCATTTAGTTAGGCCCTTTTGATGAGGCTACTTCAGTTAAGGTATGGCCTACCTTATTCAGGATGGGTCTTAATCTTATTATGGAGTCCTTTACTAGAGAAGGGAAATCAGACAAAGAGAGAGAAAGTCATGGAAACAAGAGAGTGAAAGGAACTGTTCTAGTTTGCTAGCTGCTGGAATGCAACACACCAGAAACAGATTGGCTTTCAATAAAAGGGGATTTATTTAGTTAATGTGTAGTTCTTCAGAGGAAAGGCAGCTAACTTTCATCTGAGGTTCTTTCTTACGTGGAAGGCACAGGGTAATCTCTGCTAGCCTTCTCTCTAGGTCTCTGGGTTCCAGCACTTTCCCTGGGGTTATTCCTGTCTGAATCTCCAAAGGCCTGGGCTGAGCTGCGAGTGCTGAGATGAGGTGTTCTGAGCTGCTTGGGCTGTGCTGCGTTGAGCTCTCTCATTTAAGCACCATCCAATTAAGTCAAACATCATTCATTGCAGCAGGCACACCTCCTAGCCGACTGCAGATGTAATCGGCAAAAGATGAGATTCACGTATCATTGGCTCATGTCCACAGCAACAGAACTAGGTGCATTCACCTGGCCAAGTTGACACCTGAATCTAACTGCCACAGGAATGAAACCAGGAAGAGAAGGGGAGGCCAGCAGACACCATCATGTGCTGTGCCACATGGCAGAGGAGCCCAGGGTTGCTGTAGCCAGTTTTTGAGAAGAAAGCATTGTCTTGATGGTGCCTTCATTTGGACATTTTCATGTCCTCAGACGGTAAGCCATTCCTGTTGTTTTTAGGCAATTTGTTTTACAGTATCTGTTTTGAGCAGCCCAGAAAACTAAAACAGGTAAAAAGACAGGCCACTGTGACCACTGCGTGAACCAGAGGACCGTGCAATGAGCGGGGTTTGAGGAAAGGAGACGTTTGGAGGGAAGGTGACTGGGGGGCTGCAGTTATGCTGTTTCAAGCATTGGACTGCTTGTTGCACGTGTCCAGGAAGTAGTCAGCAATGGAGGGCTCGATCTGGAGGGAAGTTCAGGCAGAAGATGAGAGCCTGGGGCAGCAGCACATACGTCGGTGATTCTCAGTGACAAAGGAGAAGGCTTCACACCCACGAATCTCAGGGAGCTGCCCCCACCCCAATCTCAGGGCTGGATACCACAGCCTGGTTAGAGTCTGGCCTCCTTGGTATATAATCTGGGCATGTCAGAGAACACCAGCCTCCCACTGCATTCCATACATGGTTAAATTTGTGGCTTAGTTTTCCTTAATTAAACAAATGAGCACAGGTAGGTTGAACAGCTTCTCTTGAACCCCCAATTGTTTTGAAACACCAAAATGTTTTGAGACATTCTCAAAAGCTTCATTCAGCTGGAAGCTCTATCCCCAAGGGATGGCCTTCTAAGGGTGCATGATAAAGTTCTGCCCCCAGCCTCTCCAGCGAGAAACCCACTGCCCCATCGAGGGGCTCACCTGTCCATCCGGTTGGGGGTGGGCAGTGATGTCTGTGCACAGCCCACGCCGCCTGGTCACCGGCAAGTCCCCAGAACATTGTTTTAAGGCACAGCCAGCTTTAAGAAGAGATAGATTGTGAAATAGCATGTGCTTTACACTTAAGCAAGCACAATACTATGTAAATAAAGTACATAGAGGCTTATTATATTCAGATAGAAACATTTCAACACATATTTGATGAGAGGGACCATTTCCACTAAGGAGGTACGTGCTAGGGGAGCATAACACAGAGCATCTCCTAAACTCAGCTTTAAATCCCTGGGGGTGCAGGAAGCAGGGCGTGGGGGACAGACAGCAGCTCCAAGGGCAGGAGGAGGTACCCCACTAAGCTTCACCCATCTTGGCTCAGGTCAGGAGCCAAGGGCCATCCCTGTCCTGCTTAGGCCCTCAGACCCCCATATTATCAGGATGTCCTCTCCTTGGACTTTGCCTCCTGAATTTTATTCTTAACACGGCAACTAAATTTATCCAGTTAAAACAAATATCACCTTTGCACAGGTCAGCCCCCTTCCCCAACAAGGATGTAGACTAAACCCCTGAGATCTTACCTGGCCCTGCTCACTTCGATGCTGGGGTGCTGCTACCTCTCACCCCCATTTCCTGTCATTCTCCACCTCACTTCAGCGCCTCCAGCCACTTCAGCCACAAATGTGCAGATTTGTTTTCTCCTCCAATGCTTTGAAATAGCAAAATCCCTGTTTGGACAAGTAATGCCAGCTGCCGTAGCAAACGGCTGCCATGATGTCAGAGGTTTGACAAGATGCTCATTTAGATCTTCGGGTAAAGCAGATGAGATGATTGGTGGGGCACACACCGTGGTTCTGGGATCCGCGTCTGTCCATTGTGGCCTCAGCCCCTGGATCCATCCCCAGACCCAGCTTGGGGTGGAGGATGAGGGAGGATGCATGGGGCCAGGGTGTCTAGTCCGTGTTTATTCCACTGGCCAGGACTCGGTCCTTTGGCTGCAGCTAACTTGTGCCAGGCCAGGCTCTAGGAAAGACGTGTCAGGTCATCCAGCCCTGATGGCACACCTGGGAGACAGGTACCACCACCATCCATGTGCTACAGATGAGCGCAAACAAGCTCAGGGCAGGCTCGGCATCCGTGCAGTAGGGACAGCGCTGGGGTTGGAGCTGGGAGAAGGGCTGCAGGCATCTCACCCTGCTCCCTGTCCTACGCTTTCCACGGCTGTCCCTGAGCTGGGCGGCCGCCCCCTTCATCGGCCTGCTCCCTCCGTCACCACGGTTGGCTCAACTGCTCTGTCCCGGTGGGGCCTCCCCAGCCACCCCACGTCCTGCCTTGGCATGGCACCCACCACTATCTACAGCCGTATTCCGTGTTCCGACGTTTGCTTACCTGCCACCTGCGCCCCTACAAAGCCCATGTCCCATTAGGATGGGGTCCATTTCCCGGTCCTCAGCGTGATGCCTGAAGGGAGCTGGGACATGTTAATTGCTGACATTTGTTTCACAACCAATTTTACTAAAAGTCACCTACCTAGAAAAGAGAGATAGTGGTTCTCGATGGTGTTTTAGGAGGTTGAATCCTTCATCCTACCAGGCTACTAATTGGTAACACAGGAAAACCAAAGTTACATTTTGGCAATTTGCTCAAACATGCTGTGGGATTAAAACCATTTCTCTGCCGACGACCCATGACTTCGTCTCCTCCCCAGTGGAAGCAGACCTGGGGTAGCCGCTCAGCCAGCCAAGGGAGGCTGGTCAGCCTGTCTACACGGGGAAATCTTCTTCTATTGCTGCTCCTTTTTATTTGATAAAGTATATTTACTTTTGTAGGAATTTTGCCAGGTAAACCTGGGAAATATTTTGTTTCTTGACAAATTTATGTAGTTTGGGGTATGGGATTATGGACAGAAGCAATTTTTTCCAGGATTTTCCAAGTGCTGTACTTTAGAGTTGAACTCTTAAGAGTTTGGGTGTTTTCCTAGGGGGGATATAGGTGAGCTGGTCTATCCTGGGTGCTGTAGTTCAACCCAAAGGGAGGATGATGTGAACCAAATAGACAATTCACAATTTCCTAATAGTCACAGTAAAACTGTCTTTTTAAAACAATTATTAAATTGTTTTTGTTGAAATGTCTGATTTAACCCAATGCCTTAGTTTGCTGGGGCTGCTATGACAAATACCACACAACAGGTTGTCTTAAATGACAGGAATTTGTTGCCCCTGGTTTTAGAGGCGAGAGGGCCAACTTCTGGGGTTGGCGAGCCAGGCTTTCTCTGAGGTCTGCAGGGTTCCGGGGCCGGCTGGCTGCCTTCACTGGTCACAGGGCGGCCTCTCTGGCTCCTCTACCGAATGTGTCCTCATCTTCTGTCCTGTAAGGATTCTGGCCATGTGGACGGAGGCCCAACTCGACTCAGGATTTGAAGGTCCTATTTATGCCTGAGTCCACATCCATAGGGCCGAGGGATTTGAATCTGTCTTTTTGGGGGACGGGACACAATCCTCCACACCTGCAATATCTGTGCTGGCTTGAAACTGTTATGTGCCCCAGAAAATCCATGTTCTTTTAATCCTGATCCAATATCGTAGGATGGGGCCTCTTGATTAGGTTGTTTCCATGGAGATCTGGCAGACCCAAATGTGATTATTTCCACAGCGGTGAGGCCCCACCCACTCAAGACGGCTCTTAATAAGTTTACTGGAGATCTTTAAAAGGGGAAACATTTTGGAGAAAGCTCAGACACAGACATTTGGAGATGCTTGGAGATGGACAGTAGCTCAGACAGGAAGCCACTGGAACCAGGAGCTGAAAGCAATGAAACCCAGGAGCAAAGGGCCAGGAGACATCACCAAATGCCTTCCGTGTGACAGGCATCGGCCTTTCCTGAGTCAAGGTATCTTTCTGTGGATGCTGAGTTTGGACAGTTTTAAAACCTTTGAACTGGAAACTTGTAACTTAATAAAACTCCTTTATAAAAGCTGATCTATTTCTGAGATATTACATTCCAACAACTTTAGCAAACCAAAACAATATCCAAAGTATTATCATTTCAATGGCACGTTGGTTTGAAGCTGTATGTACCTTAGAAAAGATTACACACTCTCAATCAATTTCTGTGGGTCAGACCTATTTCTGTTGAGGTTAATTCAGTAAGGGGTACCTCAGGGTGGGGCTTAATCTTACTGGAGTCCTTTTTAAGAGGATAAAACACAGAAAAAGCCCCAGCAAAGCAAAGAGATACAAAAGCTGAAAGGGAGGACACAGAGGAACTGGGTGAGGCGGCCACTGAGGCCAGAAGCTGAAAGCAATGCAACCCAGGAGCAAAGGAGCAGACGCTAGCCATGTGCCGTCCCACATGACAGAGGAGTCCTGGGTCTCTTCGGAGTCTGGTGTCATCCTGGTGATGCCGGGAGCTGGACGTTTTCATGGTCCGAGAACTGTAAATTTTAAGTTAATAAATCCCTGTTGCAAAAGTCAACTCATCTCTTGTATTTTGCATTTTGTCAACTTTAGCAAATGAAAACAAACAGCTTAATATAAAATATAATGAGAAAAATTGCATTCTGTTTTATACGAATCCTTTGAAATGTGGTGTGTATTTTGAGTGCTCAGTACCACAGAGAGCTAGTGGCTTCTGAATGGGATGGGACATCTCTAGAGCAGTAGTTCCCCAGGGGACAGTATAGATACATATAGATGGATAGAACCTCATAAACAGAATCTCTTTGGGGCTTGGGAACCTCTGACTTGTCTGGTTCCAGGTAGGGTAACTCAGGGCTTGGGAGGTCACCCGCAGTTGACCTGGTGAACTCCTGGTACCCACACCACCACCAGGCTCTTGCCACCCCATCCTTTGGTGCCACTTCTCTTCCACACACCCCCTTTTCATTTGCAAGGGCAAGATTAGAAGTCTTCTTCATTTTTACTTAAAGTAACTGTTGTGAAGACTCTTTTCAGTTTAGTCATGTTTTACTGTTGTTCTCAACATCTTTAATAGGCTTCGGTTACGACCCAAGAAAACCTGCCATGGAAAGGATGCTGACGACCACTTATAAAGAGGTTTCTCACAACAAGCAAGAAAGGAGGCATTGTCTACATCTTTATTTTACAAGATTGCTGGTTGTTATCACTTATGTCTTAGGTGACCTAATTTGCAAACATACTATTAATTTTCTCTTAAAATAATTCTGGCAGAACATAAAAATGTGTGCCCAGCCCTGGAACAGGACAATGTGCCAGGGAAGCTGTTGTTTTCATTCCTGTGCCAGCTCCTGGCAGACCCAGGCAGGTTTCTAGTTGAAGCTCTTTTCTTCCAGACAGCCCCTGGGGACCTCCGTGCAAGGCCACAGCTGGCTGAGGATCCTCAATCTGGTGTCCTGTGAGAGTCCCTGACTCTCAGTGTGGCGTCCAAACTCCACTGACTTGGTGGAGAAGTTCTGTCCATTCCCAAGTCCCCAGGCAGGACCCTCAGGGCTGATGGGCTTTCACGTGCTTCTCTTCCACATGAACTCCGAAGTCTCTGGGCTCATTTCTGGTCACCTCTGGGCTCACCTGGCACCATTTATAGACCAGAGCTCTTGACTGTTCTAACCTGGTGGGGTTCTCTGCTGAGACCATGATGAATAAATGAGTGCCCTTGATATTGCAAACTTGTGCATGTTCATTTCTCTGAGGAGAATTAACCATTCTCCAGACGTTAAAAAATGACTTCACACTTCTGACTAAAAGGGCATTTGGCTTCAGCAACCATCAATGTTGGTTGTAAGTGGCTGTTTCAGCTTGCTAAAGCTGCTGGAATGCATTATACCAGGAATGGTTTGGCTTTTACAAAGGGGATTTATTAGGTTACAAATTTATACTTCTAAGTCCTTGAAAATGTCCGAATTAAGGTATCAAGAGGGAGATACCTTCACTCCTTCACTGAAGAAGGGCTGCTGGCGTCGGGTTCCTCTGTCGCACGGGAAGGCGCACGGCAATGTCTGCTGGTCCTTTTTTCCAAAATGTCTCTGGGCTTCTATGGGTCCCTGCTTGTTTCTCCTGGGGTGTTTCGTCTCTGAGCTATTTCCAAAATGTCTCTCTTTTATCCTCTCATGAAGGACTCCAGTAAAGGGATCAAAACCCACCTTGAATGGGTGGGGTCATATTTCCATGGAAACAACGTAATCAAAAAGTCCCACCCACAACAGGTCTGCCCCCACAAGATTGGGTCAAAATAGCATGGTCTTTTCTGGGGTACATAACAGGTTGAAACCAGCACTGTGGCTCTACTAGGTTGAAGGGACCCCTCCAAATTCATGTCTACCTGGAAACTGAATGTGACTTATTTGGTGTTTTAGTTTCTTAGCTTCCAAAGCAAACACCATGCAATGGGTTGGTTTAAACAATGGGATTTGCTGACTCTCATGGTTTTGAGATTAGAAGTCTAAAATCAAGGCATCCTCAAGATGATGCTTTCTCCCACAAGACTGGTGTTCTGGGGCTGGCTGTGAGCCAACGTTGCTCCTTGGCTTTTCCACCATATGGTACATAGCAGCCTCTCCTGGCTTTGCAGTTCTGTTGCCTTCCAGCCTCTGGCTTTCTCTCTCTCCGTGGCTTTCCTATAAGGCCTTCAGTAGTAGGATTAAAACCCATCCTGCTTGAGGTGGGTCACACCCTAACTGAAGTAACATCAAAAGGTCCTACTTACAGTGGCTTCACACCTACAGGAATGGATTAAGTTTAAGAACAAGTTTTTCTGGGGTGCATAGCTCCAAGCCAGCCCATTTGGAAATAGGGGTTTTGCAGACTGAAGTAATGAAGGACCTCAAGATGACCTTAAATTTAGTGACTGGTGGCTTTTTAAGAGACAGGAGTGGGGGGTTTAGAGATAGAGAGAGACACAGAGAGTGAGGTCACGCAAAGAAAGAAGCAGAGACGGAAGTGGTGTGGCCCCAGGCCAAGGAATGCTGGGGAAATCCCAGATGCACTTTGCCTCCCTCTCACAGCCCTCAGCCATCCCACCCCCACCTTTTTCTATTATGCACTGGTGTTTCAATATGCTTCCATTCTGCAGTCTGAGGGAGATATTGGGTCTAATGGAGCTGCCTGACCATATGTTAAACCCTAAACCAGGTACAAGCAATTCTGGCTTCTTATAAGGACAGAGACTATCAGTGGGAAGGCCTCCTCCCTGGGGTGTCAGGGCCTCCTCCCCGGGTGTCAGGGCCTCCTTCCCTGGGTATAGGGCCTCCTCCTTGGGGTGTCAGGGCCTCCTGTTGGGTAGCCCAGATTCACTTCTCCTCACCAATGTGAAGTGGGGCATGTGGAGCAGCTGTCCACTGACCTGACCTGAGCAGTTGGCCTCTCCAGAGACCGTGTGGGATGTCTGTGCTGTGTAAGGATTGAAGGGGTCATTTGCTGAAAGTCTCTGTTGTATCTGAGCCTGTGTTTTCAGCCCTCTCTCCACCCCAAAGGCAGGAAGAGATAAGTGAGGAATGCCCCTAGAGTTTTCAAAGGAAGGATGTCTGTTTTAAACTGCAGGACACAACATACTAGAATTGGAATGGCTTTTATAAAGAGAATTTAATAAATTACAAGTTTATAGTTCTAAGCTTATAAAATGTCCAAACTAAGGCATCCAGGGACAGATACCTTAATTCAAGGAAGGCTGATAGGTCAGGAACAGCACTGTCAGCTGGTGGTCACGTGGCTGGCATCCGCTGGTCCCTTGCTCCTGGGCTCCAAAGCCTTTCGCCTCTGTCCCTGTGCGGACTCCTCGCTTTGCTTCTCCAGGGCTGGCTTTCATCTCTTGGCTTCCCTTGGCTCTCTCCAGCTCTGACTTGCTCAGCATCTCATGGCAGTGTCTGCTGGGCTCCAAGCATCTCCAAACACCCATGTCTCTGTTGTCCAAGTGTTGGCATCTGTGTCAGCTCTGCTCTATCCAAAATATTCCCTCTTTTAAAGAACTTCAGTAAACCAATCAAGCCCCACCTGGAATAGGTGGAGTCACGTCTCCTTCTAATCAAAAGTTCGCACTCACAATTGGGTGCGTCACATCTCTGTGGACATAATCTAATCAAAAGTTTCCAACCTATAGTATATGAATCAGAATAAAAAGAAATGACTGCCCCCACAAGATTGAATCAGGATTAAAACATGGCTTTTCTGGGATACAGAATAGCTTCAAATAACCCTGCCGACACCTTGATTTCAGAATTCTAGCCTCCTGAACTGTGGGAGAATAAATTCCTGTTGTTTCAAGCCACCCAGCCTGTTCCAGCAGCCAAAAGAAACTCATCCAGTGGTACTGCCACGGTTGGGGAGCTCCAGGAATGTAGAACAGGGGGTAGAAGCTGCCACATGTACCTAAGAACCCAGGTGGCTTTCCCCTTACTTCCTTAGGTAATCTCCAAGTGACAGCAAAAGAGCTTAACTTCCCTGCCCCTCTTGTGCTGACTCCCTGTACGCCCATCGTTTACCTTTTAAGTCATGAGTTGCTTGGACACGTGGAGTATCTGATTACAATCCAAGGACAAAGCGGACTGTGAGTGCTGCCTGATGTCTCTATCATTTGACATTCATTTTTATTCCAGAGTCATTGGCCAGGCTTGGCAACCACTGAGCTACTTCCTCCTATTCTTTAAAAAAGTCAATGAAGTCAAAAGAAAAAAAATAGGAGAAAATAAACCTGCACATTGGAAAATAGAAAATAAGGCTGTAAAAAGATTTCCATTTTGTCTAGAGCTATGCTGTCCAATATGGTAGCCACTGGCCATAGACAGCTGTTTAGCACTTGAAATGTTGCTGTTCTGCATTGAGATGTCCTTTTACATTTAACTGCACACTGGATCACAGAGACGTAGTACAGAAACATTTTATGAAGCAGTTTACTAAGAATATTTTAGTATCAATTATCTGTTGAAATGACACTATCTTGTATCTTGTAACTTTGGGTTAAATAAAATATATTGTTAAAATTACTTTCACCTGTTTATTTTTAGTTTTTTATGTGGCTATGGAAAATTTAATACTACCCATTGGCTCACACTCTATTTCTTTTGGACAGCTCTGGTCTAGAGGAAATCAAGAGCAGTTAACTCAATAGTAAAGGGGGTAATTGTGCCAGAGTTGACTATCCTACAGGCCAAAGGAAGCTGAGCAAATGGAAATTTAAAAACCAAACCAAAGAAAACTCAAATGGCCACTGCTCTGCAAAGCATGGGAGACTTAAGTGAGAATGGAGTCTCTGGAACAGTGTTTCCCAGTCCTTCTCACCTCAGTCTTCCTTTTTTTGGTCTTTGCAAAGATGGTTCCTGTACCAACAATGACTTTGCTGTAAGTTTCAGGGCACTTTTCAAACCTGCAATGAAGCACATCTTGAAGACACGGCTTGGGGAACCATCTACTCTGCCCAGGATCTTGGGAGATCTTTGGAGGAGGAAATTCCACAGTTTCCCATGGGTAAGTCATCGTACTGCTAAGTGACCTCCCTCAGGAGGAAATTTGTCTTTGCATTTGCAGCTTAAGATGTTTCTTTCCTTTCTTTCCAACAAACAGAAAGAGAACAGCTGTAGAAGTCCTTTGAGTAAATTGTATTTTATCCATTAACTTTGTGGTTCCTTGAATCTTTAGAAAGGCAATTGTGATTCTTTTCCCAATAAAAATAAAATAAAGACAATTTGGCCATTGCCCATTGATGAAATAGTTAGGCAAATAGGTGATTTGCATACCAAAGTGAATCTGACACCATCTCCAAAATTCCTTTTGGAGGAGCTTTCTATTGTTATTACTCAGAAAGTCACTAAATTTACCCCCAAATATGACTAAAATCAAAGGGAGATTTCAGGTGACCAGCGAGGCAATTTGGGATCCTCCAAAGCGCAATGCAGTCATTGAGCCATTGTGCCCTCACTTCCCTGCCTTGGCCCCTCAGGGTGTGAGCAGGTGAGGCGCCATCTTGGCTCACCTCAGCGAGCTTTGGTGGTCATGCGGGCCCAGAGCTGGCCCTTTGGAGAGATGCTGCTGCAAGTGAGTAAGCATGATCTGCTTAAGGACCAGCTATGGAATTTGTGGGGCCCAGTGTAAAATAAAAATGTGAGGTTTCTTGTTCAAATATTAAGAATTTTGAGAAGGTGAGAACAAAGCATTAAAAGAAAACTTGAAGCCTCTGCATGTAGCAGCCTTATGTAATCTCGTAGTTGCGTGCTTTGTGAAGCCATCCCTGGCCTTTCAGCCCAGGATCACAGGGAACAGTTGTTAGGTTCTCCCTTTGGCCATGCACGGCACAGATGCATCGTGATGACTGAGGGACTATCAGGGAAGGAGTTGGGGGTGGGGCAATTATGCAGTCCACAGGTGCCCCCCAAGAGTTCACTGTAAAATCAGTGTCTAGGCTTTCTGACAAGGAGAAAAGCAAAGCTTTTTGTTGTTGTTCTTCCCTCCCTCCTTTCGTCCTTCCTCCCTTCCTTCTTCCCCTCCCCTTCCCTCTCCCTCCTTCCTCCTTCTTCCTTCCTTCCTTCCTCCTTCCCTCCCTCCCTCCCTTTTTCCTTCCTAATTTTCTCTGGTACAGGAACACCTTGGGGATATGATGGGTCCAGTTCCAAGCCACTGCAATAAAATTCATTTTATCACAGAATATCACAATAAAGCAAGTTATATGAAATTTTTCATTTCTCAGTGCATGTAAAAATTATGTTTACACTATACCATAGTTTAGTAAGTATTATGCCTTAGAAAATAAGCACATACCTTACTTAAAATATTTAAGTGCTAAAAATTACTAAGCATCATCTCAGTCTTCAGTGAGTCATGATCTTTTTGCTGGTGGAGGAGCTTGTTTTGGTGGTGATGGATTCTGACGGATAGGGTAGTGGTTGCTGAAGGTTGGGGTGGCTGCGGCTATTTCCTAAAATGAGACAGAAATGAAGTTTGCTGCATCTATTGACTCTTCCTTTCATGAAACATTTCTCTGGAGCATGCAATGCTGTTTGATGGCGTTTTACCTACAGTAGACCTTCTTTTATCGTTGGAGTCAATCCTCTCAAGCTCTGCCACTGCTTCATCAGCTAAGCATATGTAATATTCTAGAATCTTTGTCATCATTTCAGCAATGTTTATAGCATATTCACCAGGTGTAGGTTCCATTTCAGGAAACTACTTTATTTGCAGTTCCTCAATTGTTAAAATTTTATCATGAGATTGCAGCCATTCACTCACATCTTCAGCTCCACTTTAAATTTTAGTTATCTTGCTATTATTACCACGTCTGCAGTTACTTCCTCCATCGAAGTCTTGAACCCCTCAAAATCATCCATCAGATTTGGAATCAACTTCTTTCAAATTCCTGTCATTGTTGACTTGTTTTACAAGCTCCCCAAATCATTAATTTCATAATGACATGAATAGAGAAGGTTTTTCAGTTTACTTTGCTCAGCTCCATCAGAAGAATCACTGTTTAGGGCAGTTATAGAGTTATAAAATGTATTTCTTTAATAATAAGCCTTTCAAGTCAAAATGACTCCTTCATCCGTGGGCTGCAGAATGGATGTTACATTAGCAGCCATGAAAACAGCACGAACCTCCCTGAACATCTCCATCAGAGCTTGTGGCCCACCAGACGCATCGTCAGTGAGCAGTCATATTTGAAAGGGTCTTTTTAATGAGCAGTAGGTCTCAAAATGGACTTACAATATTCAGTAAATCATGCTGTGAACAGATCCAGGCTTTTTGCTCCTTCTATACAGCACAGACAGAATAGATCTAGCATTACTCTTTAGGGCCCTGGGATTTTCAGAACGCTAAGTGAGCCTTGGCTTCCACTTGAAGTCACCAGCTGCACTAGCCCCTAGCGAGAGAGTCAGCCTACTCTTTGAAGCCTTGAAGCCAGGCAGAGACTTCTCTCTAGCTATGAAAACCCTAGATGCTGCATCTATTGACTCTTAGAAGGCCGTAGAAGGCCGTTCTACATTCAAAACTTGCTGTTTAACTTAGCCACTTTCAACTCGTTATCTTAGCTGGATCTGCTGGGTTACCTGCTGCAGCCTCTACATCAGCGCTGGTGGCTACGCCTGGCACTTTGATGTTATGGAGATGGGCTCGTCTTCTCACTGGAGTAGAACTTTTAATTTCCTTTAGGAACTTTTCCTTTGCATTCACAACTTTGATAACTGGTGCAAGAGGCTTAGCATTCAGCCTCTCTTGGCTTTCAACATGCCTTCCTCACTAAGTTATCATTTCTAGCCTTTGATTTAAAGTGAAAGACCTGTGAGTCTTCCTTTCACTTGAACGCTTAGAGGCCATTGCAGGGTTATTACCTGGTCTAATTTCAATACTGATGTGTTTCAGGAAATAGGGAGGCCTGAGGAGAGAAAGGGAGGTGGGCAATGGCTGGTCAGTGGAGCTCAGAACACACACACATTTATTGATTAAATTCGCCTCTTATATGGGCACGGTTTGTGGTGTCCCAAAACAATTGCAATAGTAGCATCAAAGATCACAGGTCATCACAACAGATATAATGAAAAAGTTTAAAATAGTGCAAGAATTGTCAAAACTGTGACACATGAAGTGAGCACACGCTGTAGGAAAAATGGTGCCAAAAGATTTGTTCAACACAGGTTTGTCACACACCTTCATTTTGTAAAAAAAAAAGGCAATATCTACAAAGCAAAGCACCGGCCAAAAGTGTATGCAGAGGGCACAAAACATTAAGACTAAAATTATACCATCTACCTAATGCCAAACAGCTAACTTGGAAGAATTATTTCTTCTCAAAGCTTTGTTTCTTCAGGTGGGTTGATAAGTCTGTATTGTTGTGTTAAACAGATCTATCCTTTTCCACGTTCCATGTTTTCACCATAAGATGGATTATAAACAAATTAACCAGTGATTCACTTCAATCAGACAGGCTGCTGTTTTTTAATAAGGCCAGGTGTTCATTGTTTGAAGGCAACCGTTAAAGGGTTTTATACATACAGACGCAATCAGTATCTTCCTGGATCGTTTTGGTCTTGCCTCTTTGGCTCAGGAAAATGTGCCCACACAGACGTGTGTTATCTGATTTCACATCCAGCCCCAAAGTTCAGGCTGTGCTGACCGTGAGCAGGCAGTGCTACCTGGGAGCCCCTGGGTTTCCGTTTGCCACCCATGCTTTCTTCTGAGCGCTGCAGCGAACTATTTTCTTTTGGTTTTCTTCTGGCATCTGAGAGTAACAATGAGCAATTATTTGATGCCGCATCTCCTGTGCCTGGGGTGCTGGCTGACTCACTCAAGTCTCCCTGCAAACCAATTCATTAAATGTGCCTCATTTGGGACACGCTGAGAGGAAAGGTATATTTCAAGAATGGCTTGGCAGGAGCAGTGCAATTATACAACAAGGAGAGGAGGTAAGGAAGGGGCGGGGGAGGAAGATGTGATTTAGTTGTGACTTGAACACCCGTCTACACCAGCCAAGAATGCTCGTCCACACTGGCATTCGGTTAAGGGGTGTATGCATGGCCAAGATCGTGTGATTTTTGAAATTAGGTTTGTAATTAACTTTATAATATCTCCAGGGAATTCTGGAAACAGGGTAAGAAAAATCTTTGTTCTGTCCTATCGGATACCACAAGGCATCTGATGAAGTGTCCGGAGGACATTAAAAAAAGTCTCCCTAGAAAAATGTGAGGATTCTTCCTCCGTGCCCTGGCGAGGCTGTTTGCGGTCTTGCTCTCTCTCTCCCGAGTTCTGGGGCTTTGCTTTTCTCCTAAAGCAGGCTCGGCTCAAGCACGTCTCATGGGCACTTTAGTCACGCAGAGCTTTAGTAAAGTTTACTCTAAAATGTTTGGTGAGACCCATTTGAAGGTAAAAAATAATGTCATCTTCTTACAACTTGTTTCATCCCGTGTTCCTTTTTAGAATTACATCACATCTTTACAAAATACCTACACAAACGATAAACATAAAAGGGAAATAGAGTTCCACGTCAAATCCCTTAGACTTTATTAAGAATTTAACTGTATCAGAATTTGACCATTTGGATCCCTGGGTATAATGGGGCAAATTGTGTGGGAATGAAGAGGGGAAGTCTTTGGACTATTGAGCAATTTCATGGACCTCAGAACGTGCCAAGGACCACGAGAGGAGACGGATGAGACCTGTGGTCTCCAAGCAAAGCAGAGAGGCTGAGCGCCTTCACGGACTCCCGCAGGGTCGCCCCGGGGCATGCACCATCTTCACCCATTAGCTATTAACCGGGCTCCGGGGCTGTGTGTGCTGCGGCGTGGGGAGCGTGTGCGAGGACCAGCACCCGCGGGCGGGGCTCTGCGTGCCGGCCAGCGCGCGAGCAGCTCGGGCTCTCTAACAGCGCACAGCCCAGGGCCGCTTCCCGGGAGGCCCGGCCTCCAAGCGTCGCTCTGAACTTGGGTCCTGAAGCACCCTAGGACCCCTGCCGCCGCCGGAGCTCGACCGCCTTCCGTCACATTTCTCTAGGAACAACTCTTCCAAAGGGAACTAGAGAATAGACCTGCAGTTGCACACAGTCAGACCTCCTCGGCCACTGGTTGGCAGATCCAAGTCCCGCCGTGGCTTCTGGGGTGCACACCATAAAGCACGGAGCCACGGCTGGGGAGAATGAGCAGAGGGAAGGCTCCGCAGAGCTGGGGACCAGACGGCTCTCCAAGAAAGGCTTCCGGAAGAAATCGCGGCCTGCGTGGGACACAACTGCAGATGCAGCCCCTCTCGGGGCCTCCAGCTTCTCCTAGGGGAGGAGGGGAGGCTGGGCCCGCCGGGCTGGGCGATTTCTGAGTGTTTTGCCCTGTCCATTGACAACTGACCTGGTTCTGTTTTGCATCAAATTACCTGAAATAAAGCAGAGAATCTGCCTCCTTCAAGTTTTATGCTGGGACACTGTGGCAGAGAATGCTGTCATTCGGTAATACTGTTTCTCTTCTCTGTGGACGAAAGCAAATCACAGCCGCATTCTCTGGGGACATGTGCAAGGCCCGAGTGGTGGCGCGTGGGTGGGAGAGATGGACGCTACTTCCAGGCTGAGCCTGCCTCAAAACCGGCCCTGTGCTCTCCTTTCCTATTCCACAGCAAGCTCAGAGGCCGGGCGCTGGAGATGCCGTGCCCCGAGAGCCTGGTCCCCGAGTGAGCCAGGGTGCAGACTGCCCTGCCCCAGCCTGCTGCTCTGTGCCCAGGGGAGAAGTCCAGTGGTGTGGGGTGAGAGCACTAAAGCACAGGGCCTGCTGCCTTTCCCAGGACAAAGGCCTTGCCGCCCCGAGGGGAGGCTGGCTCACTCCTCACGCACTTAGAAGGGCTTTACTGGAAAAGGCTAAGTGAATTGAGCAGGATTCTCAGGACGTCAGGTGTCCGTCACCCAGGCAGCGGGGTTTAACGTCTCATGGTGGTCATCTCCCCTTTTCCACGTGTTTGGGCGTCAGCTGTCTGAAGGTCTCATTTCCCTCCATGCCTCCAGACACAGCTCCAGGCCCGCAGCTATCTGTTGATTCTGTTTCGCTGACAGCAGGGGGTGCTCTGGGAATGTGCTGCTCAAATTAACTTTTGCTTCTAGTTAAGAACCTTTGAGAACCCCAAAGAAAAAGAAAGAAAATGAGTATCAATTTGTCGATCCCCATGAATAAGTGCCTTCAAACTTTGGAAATACACGTTAGCCCAGGCTCAGGGCCTGGAAGAAATCAAAGTGGCACTAAAATAAATTACACAGTTGAAATGCAACCAATAAAAACGAAAAGGAACCCAGGCCTTAACTCGTAGCGCACGCCCCATACCACAGGTGTCCTCGGCTCGCGGTGGAGAGGCCGCCCTCCCTGTGACGGGTCTGAGAAGCACTGGGGAAAGCTTGGGAGGTGGGCGTGGGCTTGGTTTTGTGTGGGGGGAGGACACGGCTCTTCTCCCTTCTCTCCGTTCTGCTTGCCGGGGCAGAGCACGAGGCAGTGGCGTAACTCCGGGCAGCCCCGGCGCTGCTCGGCTCTGATCACGACAGTGGCTGTGTGTCAGGCAAGAGCTCTGCGGGGGGCACTCGTGGGTGGGTGAAGGAAGAGTTGGTGTTGGGTGCTGCTGAGAGCTGGGTTTGCTCCCTTGTTTTCTGAGCTCAGCTTCTTGTCTGCAACGCGCAGTGGCGTTCCCCATCTGACCAGCTTGGACCAGCCCCACGTGGCTTGGTAGATGTTAAGTCTCACCTCTTGCCTTGAATGACTTCTTCTGCTTAACGTTTTCCTGGTTCTCAGAGGAATATTTTCCCACTGGCTGGCATGTAGCCTGCAAACTCACAGGTTTCCAGTCCCCCAGCGGCTGGTCATTTGCCCCTGGACTCTCAGCTGCATTTTGTCCTCCACCGGCCTATCCCCAGTCTCCAAGGGCAGGGACAGCAGGCCACCACACCGCCGTGGCTCTTGGCCCTGCTTCGCCACCCTAACTCGTCTATCCCGTTTCAGCTTTCCCGGTTGCTCAGAGCAGTTGCAAAACGGGCCAGGTGGGACAGCAGGAGTTCATTCCCTCACAGTGTTGGGGCCAGGAAAATGTCCCAATGAGGTAATGATTCTTGCCCGAGGACCGGCTGCCGGCCATCTTGGGAGTCTCTGTCATGTGGCCGGGCATGTGGCGGCCTCTCCTGGCCTCCCCCTTCTCTTAGGGGCTTCTGGCCACTCTGTCGTGGCTCTCCCCCTCCGTCTCCATTTCATCCTCTTACAAAGGACTCAGCAATGGGACCGAGGCCATCCTGACCGGGATGGCCGCCACCCTGGCTGAAGTGACCGCGTCAGAAGGCCCTGCCCACCGTGGACTCCCACCACAGGAAGGGGTGGGTTTGAGAACGTGGATTTCTGGGGTGCACCCAGCTCCAACCACCACACCTCCAGCTGTGGACGGCAGACACGTTGTTTTATTCCTCTTTACGTCTGCGTGCTAGCGCAGGGGTGTTTGTGAACGCACAGATGAATGGATGGAGGAGGAGTTGGACGCGCTTTGTCTGGCATTGTCCCCGCTGTGCCCTTCATTCTCTCTGTGGCCTCAAGCTCATCTTCAGAAGCACTGAGCGAGTTGCCACTGTTTCTGTCCCCGTAAAGCCCAAATGCCAAGAGAGTCCTGAGCTTGGCAGAAGTTTGCTGAGTGAATGAGTAAGGGAATGAATTCCGTGTCCAGTGTTTAAGGATAAGGAGAGATGAGACTCTATGCTGCTTTCTCAGTCATCCCAAAGCAGCAGCGAACGCTTCCTGGCTCCTGAGGCAGCCGGTTTCCTTCAGGGCCCTGCGCAATGCGCGTTCCCCGGCTCTGCGTCCAGGCTCGTTGCCCAGTCACGCTTCGGGAGGCCACGTGGTAAAGGTCAAGGCACTGACAGCATTTATCTCGATCCAGAACAGGGTACTTTTCCCCAGTTAATGCTGCACTGACATTTGAAAAACAACTAATTCTGCCTTTTAATAATTTAGACAACTGTTTGCTAGAGACCAAAGATCAAAATAACATTTTCTCCTCTGCCGTCTTTGGGGGTTTTATCCGACGACGCGCTTCCGGCTGCTTCCGGCTGGATAATCGTTGTTGCGCTGGAGGAAAGGCAGGAGGAGACGGGGGAGTAGCCACCCAAGCTCACCCTATAGCCCTCCCTGGGTGCAGGTGTCCGAATGCGGCGCTAACCTGCTCACGGAAGTCCAAGAAATACAGAGATGGAGGCGGAAGAGGGGCTCTGGACCCCTGGGTTATGGAGAGCCGCCTGGGACACCTGGGCATTCTTTTCTGTGCAGGCGTCAGGGGTCACCTGCCCAGGTAGTCCCCTGGGGAAAACATCCCAGCCTGGGACACCTGAGTGCGGGGGTCTTCAGCATGAAGCGTCCACCTAGGACATGGCCGTCTGCCCCAGAACCCAGCAGGCGGGGCGCTGCCCCTGACTGGTGTCACCTTTGCCAGGGGGGAGGGAGAGCCGCGCTCTGGCTGGGGCGGGGCGTTGTGGGACAGCCAGGCGTGCAGGCGCAGCTGCCTCAGCAAAGTGAGCGCTGGCCATTGTGTCAGCGCAGAGGGACCGTCTACTAACATCCGGATCGCCAGACGCGGCAGCCCGCCCGCCCTCGCAGCCAGGGTTTGGCGTCACTTTTCGGTTCTGCCGGTTGGGTGCACGCGCACGAGCTGTGCTGCTGGAAGCAAGAGAGAGCTGCCTGCTGGCCCCCTGGGGGCCGCTGGGGGGGTCCTGGAGCTTCTGTGGGATCCCCTGAGCTCGACGGCCTCCCGGTGTCAGGGTGCCTCTTGCTTCTGGCTTCCCGACTTCAGCTGTCCAGCTGCGTGTCTCCTCTCAGACTTATAACGGGCTGGGGGCCCTCAGCATCTTCTCCACGGTTGGACCCAGAGCCTGCTCCTCCAGCCTTCCCAACAATTCAATTTTTATTGGGAAAAATAACATATGCACAAAAAAGCGAGACATTTCAAAGCACACCACAACGATTAGTTATAGAACAGATTTCAGAGTTTGGTATGGGTTACAGTTTCATAATTTTAGTTTTATGAAGTTTTTCCTTCTAGCTGCTTTCCTTCCTTCTAGCTGCTCCAAGCACTGGAAACTAAAAGAAATAACAAGCCAGCTTTTGCCCAATATGTTCTCTGAAAAGTACACCAAATAGTAGATAAAGCACAGAAAGAAATATTCATTTCCCAGTGGCTCAGCAGTACCATGTCAGGTGATAGAGGCACAGGAGGCAAAAGGTAAATTCAGGAACACTGCCTGCCTTTATTTAAAATGCTGATATTTTGTTCATCATGGGCTTTTTTGCATTAATTTTAATTTTTATAAAATCCCACATTAAAGTACTATTTATCTTGGTTACTGAGTTTTATTGATGTCCCCTTACATTTTTACACTCGGGGCAGGACTTTTTTAGCTCTGCCCTCTTTACAGCCCTGGCTGCTAGAATCGCGAAGCACCTAGGAAAAATCCTAATAAGAAATGCATAGGACCTATCTAAAGGAAACTTCAAGTCTTTATTAAGGTTTTGTTTATTAAGGTTATAAACATGATTTGAATGGATGACCTATATGAAGAAAACTACAAAATTATACTAAGGTTTTGTATAGTAATGTATGTAAACATGATTGAACAAATGAAGAGATACATCATTTTCAATTTTTCTTGTTTTCTAATATATTAGTTAAAGGTTATAATGATCTCTCGCTATAAATTTAGCTATATCCTCCACATTACAATATGTAATGCATCATTACATTCAGTTCAAATTACTGTCTAATCTACTTCATGCTTTCTTTGATCCATTGATTGTTTAAGATACTACCTCTTAATTTGCCAACATATGGGGATTTTCCAGTCCTGCTAAGTATCGTTGTTTTCTAGTTTAACTTCATTGTTGTCAGAGCTCACACGTCATGTGATTTCAGTCCTTTGGAATGTGCTGGGCCATAACGTACGGACCGATATCTGATGACGCCTTGTAAATGTACGACATGTGTCCGTAAAGAGTGAATGCAGACTCCGCAGTTGCTGGCTGAATCCTCTGTGCCGTCAAATTATATTGAGTTGTTAATCACATTGTTCAAATTTTCTATACCCATCCTCACTTTTGGCTACGTCTTTTATCAATTCCTGAGAGTGTTGTATTAAACTCTTCTACTAAAATTTTGTTTTGCTTATTTGTTTTTTGGGAAGTGCTGGGACCGGGAATTGAACCTGGGTCTCCTTCCTTGCAGGCGAGGATTTTACCACTGAACCACCCTTGCACCCCCACTACTGAAATTTTGGGTTAATTAGCTGTGCTTTAAATTTTTCTGACTTGTGCTTTATGTATTTGAAGCTGCGGTATAAGGTGCATGCTAAATTAGACTGTCGTATCTTCCCGTGGGCTGACAATTTATCCTTATGAAACATCCCTCTTTAGCTTTATTACACGCTTTACTTAAAGTCTACTTGGTCTTCCATCCGTACAGCAGCAGGAACTTTCTTTTGCTTGGTGGTCACACAATGTGGCTTCATACATTCTTTCACTTTCACCCGTGCAGGACCCTTGTGTTTTTATGTTTCCCCTTTTTCCTTTTTTTGATAGGATTTTTTTTAGAGCAGTTATAAGTTTACAGAAAACAACAACAACCCAGAAAGCACAGAGTTCCCATCTATTCCCCCTACGTGGATTCCTGTATTATTAGCATCTTGCATTAGTGTGGTGTGTTTGTTACAATTGATGAGCCAATATTGACACATTATTACTCACCGCAGCCTGCAGTTTACATGTTTTGTGCAGCTGGGGTTCTGATGAAGGCACAATGTCCCGTGCCCTCCATTCCATATCAGTGTCATATGGAATATTTTCACTGCCCTAAAAGTCCCCTGTGCTCCCCTACTCTCCTCTCCCCTTCTGTCTTGAACATCTGGCAATCACTGATGCTTTTCTGCCTCTGTAGAATCATAACAGTATGTCGCCTTTTTAGACTTCCTTTTTTCATTTAAGATTCCATGTCTTCTTGTAGCCTGAGAGCTCATTTCTTTTTATAACTGGATAATATTCCATTGTATGGCTGCACCACCATTTGCTCATCCATTCCTGCTTTTCAAGGGCATCTCGGTTATCTCCAGTTTTTGGCAATTATAAATAAAGCTACTATCTACATCAACATGTGTGGACACATGTTTTTAACTCTTTTGGGTAAATTCCCAGGACTGCAATTACTGGATCGTATAATAAGACATGTTTACGTTTATGTTTGTAAGAAACTTCCAAACTGTCTTCCAGAAGCATTTTTCATCCTTCCCACCGCGAAGGAGGGTTCCTGCCCCACGCCCTCCTGGCATTTCCAGGGTTGGTGTTTTGGGTTAGCCGGCCTCACAGGTGTGCGGTGGGACCTTGTCTTAATTTGCAATTCTCTAGTGATACATGGTGTTGAGCAAATTTCTCTAGGTTAATTTCCATTTTTTCTCTTCTGTGGTGGGGTCTGATCAGATCTTTTTCTCATCCTAATTGGGTTAAATTTCTTTTTTGTCGAATTTGAGAATTTTTTTTTGTATTTGTGTTTTGGATGCAAGCCCTTCATCAGATATGTGACTTGCCAATAAATTCTCCCAGTCTGTGACTTGTGTTTTCATTCTCTCCACAGTGTCTTCTGCACAGCAGAGGTTTAAAATTTAATGAAGTTCAACTTATCAATTTTTTGCTTTTGTGGATTGTGCTTTTGGTGTTGTATCTAAAAAGTCACCACTAAAACCACCTAGATTTTTCCTACATTATCTTCCAGAAGTTTTAGAGATTTGCATTTTACATTTAGATCTATTATCTATTTGATTTAATTTTTGTGAGGGGTAACGCCTATCTCTAGATTCATTTTCTCATGTGCATGTCCAGTTGTTCCAGTCCCATTCATTGAAAAGACCATATAGTTTTTAAAAAGTTCGTTCGGTCTGGTAATATTTGCCTTTGCTTGGATCACCTAGTTAATTTATTTTTACTGTCATGGAGCTTATATTTGGGTTTGCCTCTGTCATCTTCATGTTGTTAATTCCAGTAAGAGAAGTGTCCTGAGCACTTGAAATGCTCAGCTGTCTTTGGGTTCTCTCTGGCCTCACAGATCACACCTGCTCAGTGGCCTGGTGGTCCCTCCCGTTTCCCTGACCTCCAGGTGATGGGTGGACCTGGTTCAGACCATGAGCTTCTTCTCTGTCTACTTACATTCCGGTAATTTCAATGTCTCCTGACTTTAAACCCCATTTTTCTCCTTGTGGCCCCTCATACCTCTAGCCCAACCTCCCCCTCATCTTCAGTGATTGTGTCTATTCAATATCCCACATAGGCAGGTCCCAACCCTAACTTCTGATGCTCTCCCAGCCTGAGCACTTTCAGTGAGTGGAAACTCCATGCTTCCACTTGATCAGACCTAAAACCATGACTGATTGTTATTTTTTTCTTTTTTACAATTTTTGATTTAAGTAAACAAACAATACACTTAGAACCACCAAAAATGGATATCCTAGTCCACTTAACCATAGGCATATATAAATAAAGTATCCATACAATCACTGTAAAGCCTGTGTTTGCACAGTAAGTTTCATAAGCCAATTTAAAATGAAGCAATGAGGGACAAAATCTATGTATGCGGATAGCAAAGTTCTTAAATTCTAAGTATTAAAAACTAACTTAGGTACCATTTGACCAGCTGTCAAAACTGTGAATGTTCTCAAAATATCAAGTAGAAAGTCCTTACAAATATCTGCATTGCTATAATAATGACCGCTGTTCCTAAATATTTTCCTTATTTCAGGAAAATATGAAGATACAAATATTTTTACAATTAATATATAGAAATTTTAACCACCTAAAATGGATATCTTAGTTAGCTTATCCATAGGCATTTAAAAAAAGAATCAAAGTAATCACATGACTGATGACTGACTCCCTTTTTCTCACTTCAAATTTCTAATACTGTGGGAAATGTTATTTAAAATATATCCAGAGTCCCGCCAGTACTCAGGACCTCCAGTCGTACAGCCCTACCCACACCCACCATGCTTTCCATGGGGACTCTGCGGTGGCTTCCCATCGGGGCCCTCCTTCCCATCTGCCCCATTGCTGCCCGTCCTCAACCAAGAACAAGAACGGTTGTGGGTGCTGCCCCGTGCTCGGGGGCTCCGCCCTACAGGCCTGGGTGCTCTTCCCATCCACAGCCACAGGACCTGCTCCCACACTTCCTGCCATTTCTGCTCAGCCGTCTCATTAGGTTTGTCCCTTCTGCCTACCCTGTGTGAAATAGCACCCTGGAGCCCACCAGAACTCCCTAACCCGTTCTCAGCACATTTCTCTCCACAGCACTTTTCCCTGCCTGGCATTCAGTAATTCATTAGTGTGATTATCTGTTCACACCTTGAGGGCTGGAGCAGTGGCACCTCTGGTGCCTGGAACGCTGCCTGATATGTGCTTGTAGGCGGTAGTATTCAATACATGTCGGTAGAATAAATATCTAAATTCATGCTGCAGTGACTTATAAAATAAATATGTACAAGCAAGAAGACCAAAATTAGACATCCTGAAACTGATAGCTGGATAGGCAGACAAAATTACTGAATGCAACCTTTTATCTAAAATGCTTAGTATAGTTTTCAGTAGCTAGAAAAATGTTTGTTGTTGTTGTTGTTATGATTTATTTATGCTTAAAATAACTTAAAGGCAGCCTTGGAGTTATTTTAAGCATAAAAAGCCCTTGTTGAGACAGTTTGCTGTTAGTCTAACCTGAGAAAGCTTGCTCTCTGTTCCCAGGAAACCTCCCTCACTCTGCCTGCGGGAACGCAGCACGGCAGGAGCCAATATTGGTACCTTCCTCCTTCTGAAGGTCACGATCAGAGGCCCAAATAGGCAGCAAGAGGGGCCTCCAGACAACAGGAGATGCTGACCAAGCAGGTTTTCCTCTTCCATTTGCTTCTTGTTTGCTTTCTTCTAGACCTTGGCCATTTCTCTGTCTGTTTGGGGTTATAAAAGCCCAAACCACATGCCCACTCTGAACTGATCTTCGGCAGTTTTTGCTCCAGGTCCTTGCTCACGCATCTTCGATGAGCTCACCTCCTCACCAAGACAAAGAGACCTGTTTCTCGGTTAGATGCAGGATCAGGGGGGACCTGACTGTTTAGGACGTGATTTAGGGACAAAATCATCACTACTAAATGTCAGAACTTATTGTGGGGAATCGGGACCAAATAAACCAGAGAGAGGTGTACTACTCAACAAATGGACTGGGAAAGTGGGTTATTGGAAAAAAAAATGAAGCTAAACTTTATCTCATCTCATAATATTTTACAGATGCATAAAAGAGGTAAATGCGATATGAATCATAAAAATAGTCTCAGAAAATATAGGTGAATATTCAATTATTCTTTGGGGAAATAAAAACATAACAACAATATAAAATAATATTGCAACCAAATATCAAATAATTATAAAATAAGAGGAAAATGTTTTGCTACTGTGTTGTGAAAGTGGTAAAGAAAAACCAAACTGGTTCTGGTGGTAAGGTGGTGCAATAAGCACGCCAGAGCTCAATACACAATATGCATCAATGGCCTAAACAAATTAAATATTTGCATTCTTTGGTCTAAGGATTCCATTTCTAAGAACCTATTCTAAAGAAATATAGAGGAATTACTTACAGGCAAGTTCGTTTATTGTAATATTTTGTGTGATAATAAATTACATTAAGTGAACATTTTTTATGTGCTAATTTCTTTTGTAAATTTTTACATGTATGATCCCATCAATCTTTAAAACTCTATAATGGGCTATATAGCATTCCTTTCTGACAAATGAAGAAACAGAGGCGTCAAGGTTTCAATAACTTGCCCAAGATTTTAGCATCTTGAGTCTCCAAGCTTGGATCTGAACTTGACTTTATACACTTAACTCCCACACTAAGAAACCTAATTTTTCAACAGTGGGAGTATAATTATATTTTCATAAATTTCTCAGCTAGTTACTTTGTGGTCATTAAAAATAAAATTATTAAAAGACCATGTAAGCCAGGGAAAGTGATTAAGATGAAATATTAAGATTGGACTTAAGGTGGATCAATTGGTTTTCTTTTATCCAGTTGCACTTAAATAACAAAATGTGAAGTACATGAAATAGAGAGTATACTCAAGGAAGGTATGATTGCCTGAGACTTATTTATATCCTAATTAGAGGTACTTTGCCTTTAACCTTTTGTGTCTACAAAGTGATAAAAACAGACAAAACACACCTTCACAACTAATAAGTTTGCCTGTTCTCAAATTATTAGATAGAAAGTTTACTTTGCTACTGCTGAAAAATATATCTGAGACTTCACAGAGGTCATGTAAATAAAGGAACAAAATAAACTTATCAAAATTATAGCAATAGCAAGACTTTAAAACAACAATAGTTTTAAAATTATAGCAATGAACCTTCTGTTCTCTGTTTTGCTTCTTGAAGGCCATTGAAGAGAGAAACTTAAATTTACTTTAATTATTTTTGATTTCCCATTTCTTAAGAATGTGTGCCCATGTGTTTGGAATTTTCTCCCTATTCTTTGGGGAAAAGACCTGACCGATTCCCATTCATTTTAGAGACAAGAAAACAAGTTTAGCACAGTCAACTGACTTCCCTGAGATTCTTGAGCTTTCAGCCAGAAGAGATAACCAAATTTCTTGCCTTCTATTCCACTGCCCTCTCCGTGACTTTCCATGACTCAACTTGTAAATAAATGGGGACAAGATAGGCACATGCTTATATTACTCAGAAATATTAGGAGTCATATTACCAGTAAAATGTTACTTTGGAGAATAATTTCATCTTATAATGGTGATAGATGCATGAATGATTGATAGGTAGTTCAATAACAAGAATAATAATAAAATAAAATTTTAGCTTAACTCAACTCTGTCCATAAAATTAAGAATACAGAATTCTCCTGAGTTTTTCCCCTAAAATAAGTATCTATAAAATGATTAAAAACAACTGGCAAAAATAATCAAAAGTTGCATTTTTTTCCCCAAAAATTTGTCCTAGAAATTCCAGGAATTTACTCAAAAAAAGATTAAGTGGCCATCCCAGAAGGTCTGAGTTGTGAGGTTTCTGTCATACCAAGTTGTCAGGTCATGGCTGACAAGCAGCTGGAATCCCTAAATTACCTCTGTTTGCCAGTGGCTGCAGAGCTTTCTGGAATGGATCCTTCCTTAAAGAATGAGCCTCAGGCATAACTGTCACCCACCATGTCAGCCACTGGGGTAAACAGCTTTTGAAGACAGAGTGGCTATCTGTAAATTGTAAATTGCCTCTAGTATCTGTGAAGGGGTGTCTGGGTTCTCGAAAAAGGAAAACAAAAAGAAACACCAAAAAGGTGTAAAAAGAGAAATTAATTGTCAATTTCCATGAAGAAGCCCAGACATTGAACTTAGTAGATATAGACTGTAAGTCAGCTAATTGAAATATGTTCAAATTGCTAAAGGGAATTATCAAAAAAGAACCAAAGGAAACCATAAGAATGATGTCTCACCAAAGAATATCAATAAAAAGAAATAATAAAAAGAAAAAATAGAAACCCTGGAGTTAAAAGTACAATAAATGAAATGAACAATTCACTACAGTGGTTCAATGATATAATTGAGGAGGCTGAAAAAAGAAACAGCAAACTGGAGGATATGTCAATTAAAATTATTCAGTGTGAGGAGCAGGAAGAAAAAAAGAAAGAATAAAAATGAATAGAACCTAAAAGACCTATAAGACATCATCAAGCATGCCAACAACATATAATGTTGTTGAGTCCCAGGAGGAAAGGAGAGAGAGAGGGTGGGACTGAGAGATTTGATGACAAAATATGCGAGTCTGATGAAAAATGTGAGTCCACACATCAAAGAAGCTCGATGAACTACAAGTAGGATAAATTCAAAGATATCTACAAAGAGACACATTATAAGCCAACTGTTGAGAGCCAAAGATGAAAGGAGAATCCTGAAAACAGCAAGAGTAAAGGAATAGCCACAGACACAGAGCCTCATAAGACTAACAGCTGATTCCTCTGCAGAAAGTATGATGGCCAGCAAGCAGTGGGATGGCATATTTACAGTGCTATAGACATGTAATAATTCTGTGTGCTGGTTTGAAAGGATGTATGTCCCCTAGAAAAGCCATATTTTAATCTAAATCCCATTTCATAAAGGCAGAATAATCCCTATTTAGTACTGTATATTTGAAACTGTAATCAGATCATCTCCCTGGAGATGTGATTTAATCAAGAGTGGTTGTTAAACTGGATTAGGTGACAATGTGTCTCCACCCATTTGGGTGGGTCTTGATAAGTTTCTGGAGTCCTATAAAAGAGAAAGGAGAAAGGAGATTCAGAGAGAGCAGAGAATGCTGCAGCTCCATGAAGCAGAGAGTCCATGAGCCAGCGACCTTTGGAGATGAAGAAGGAAAATGCCTACAAGGGAGCTTCATGAAACCGGAAGCCAGGAGAGAAAGCTAGCAGATGATGCCATGTTTACCATGTGCCCTTCCAGCTGAGAGAGAAGCCCTGACTGTGTTTGCCATGTGCCTTCTCACTTCAGAGAGAGACCCTGAACTTCATCAGTCTTCTTGAACCAAGGTATCTTTCCCTGGATGCCTTAGATTGGACATTTCTATAGACTTGTTTTAATTGGGACATTTTCTTGGCCTTGGAACTGTAAACTAGCAACTCATTAAATTCCCCTTTTTAAAAGCCATTCCATTTCTGGTATATTGCATTCCAGCTGCTAGCAAACTAGAACATTTGGTATCTGGCACAACTAGCCTTCATACATGAAGGAAACATTAGGACATTCTCAGATAAACAAGTGCTGAGAGTGTTTGGTGACTAGTAGATCTGCCCTATAAAAAATGCTAAAGGGCATCCCTTAGGCTGAAATTAGAGGACACTGGACAGCAATGTGATTCCATAAGAAGATATGAAGCGCAGTGGCAAAGGTAACTACATAGTAAATATCAGAGTTTGCATTAATGTATTTCGGGGTTCTAAGCTTTTTTTCCTGTTAGTTAAAAGGCAACTGCATAAAATAATAATTATAAATCTATGTTGATGGCACATAATCAGTAGAGATGTAGTTTGTGACAATAACAACATAAAGGGGATGAAGGAACTATATAGTAGTAGAGTTTTGTGTACTATTGAAACCAAGTTGTTATTAATTTGAACTAGATTACTATAAATTAAGAGGCTAATTGTAATCTTCAAGGCAACCACTAAGCAAACAATCGAAAAATATGTAATAAAAAATGAGAAGAGAATAAAAATGGTACCGAAGAAAATATCAATTTAACATAAAAGAGAGAGTTGTAGAGAAACTGAGGAAGAAAAAAGATATAAAGCATATAGAAAAGAGGTGAAAATCTTCCTGATCTTAGACCAGGCAATGGTTTCTTAAATATGATACCAAAATAACAAACATAAAAGAAAAAAAAATAAGTAGGAGAGGTCCACAGCCCTCATCAGGCAGAGTTCTCACCTGCCTACACCGGAGACCCAGGTTCGTTTGCTGGTGCCTGCCCATGCAAAATGAATGCATGAATGAATGAATGAATGAATAGGAGATCATCAAAATGTAAAACTTTTGTATAAAAGAGACACTATCAAAAGAATGAAAAGGACAACTTACAGAGTGGGAAAAATATTTGCAAATCATATATCTGATAAGGACTTAGTATCCAGAATATATAAACCAGACTTAAAACCCCAAAACAAGACAAGGAACTCAATTTAAAAATGAGTATGGATATTAGACCTTCACCTACTATATGAGTCCAAAGGCAGAGAGGTTTATTATGTCTAGAACCTAAATTTTCAGTAACACATAGTCTAAATCAACTTTTCTAGATAGCTCATTTAAACAACTCAAACTCCTGGAGTCCAGGATGAGAATGAGGCCTTATAATTCTGTAGAGCTTGATATACAGGGGACTGAGATTAAAAAGTATCAGTAGAATCCCTTGTGGGAAACGCCAGGTGCCCTCTCAACCATTAGGGACTCCCAAGAAAATAGGCCAAACCCTTGATTTCAGGCTTGCTCTTATGAAACTTTTTTTTTTTTTTTGTAGAGGAGAAGCTAAGACTTCTTATAATGGGGCCTAAGAGTTGCTGCCAAGAAACCTCTTTTATTGCTCAGATGTGGCCTCTCTCTCTCTAAGCCCAACTCTGCAAGGAGACTCATTACCCTCCCTGCAACGTGGGACATGACATTCAGGGATGAAAGTCTCCCTGCCAAAATGGGGCATGATTTCTGGGAATGAGTCTGGCCCTGGCACTGTGAGACTGACAATGCCTTCCAGACCAAAATGGGGAGAAGAAGTGTAATAAAATAAGGTATCAGTGACTAAGAGAGATCAAATAGAGAAAGAGAATAAATGTAAAGGACAAAAATGAAAATGGTTATCTATGTGATTAAGAGTGACTGAGATTTTTTTTCAAGTTTTTCTTTTACAATAAAAAATTAGAAATTATTGCCACTATTCCAACAAACACTTAGTAAACATTTACTTGTGCAAGCAAAAAAAAAAAGAATTAAAACTTAAACTTGAGATAAAAATTCAACAATAATAGCAGATAAACTATGCCTGTGACACAGATATTCAGGTATTCAGGGTTGCATTTTTTTGACTCGTTGCCAAATGCAGAATAGTCTTGTGATGTGCTCGAGATGAATAATTACAGCGGATTTCCAAATCTTTACTTCTACTGACTATTTTAAAGGGGAAAAGTTCTTATTTATTTCAATGTATCTAAATGTTTCTAAGCTCACAACACTGATGTATGTTTGGGTTTAAAGAGACCAATGACTTCATTCCTTGTTTGATTTATTCATAAAATATTTATTAACCAACTAATATGTTAGGCACCATGGGAAAGTAAAGAAAAGCAACATGTGACTATTTTCCTCTGAGTTTTTACTTTAATAAAGGAGGCAGCGCACAGAGACTCAGGTCTTTTTTTCTTAAGCGTTTCCACATTTGAATTTTAACACGAATGCAGAAAGCATTTGTTTCACATAAGTACATTATAGAAAATGGAATTTTATTCAAGGGGTTTTGTTTCTAGCCAGGATAATCACATTTTTTCCTTAGCCAAAATTCTGTCAATTCTTTTACTGAGTTGTCACATGATACCTTTGCCGTGGCGCCGCCTTTTTCACTAGAGAACACACTAGCCTTGCTGCCGTGCGTGCTGACTCCGCCTTAAGTGGGTACCTGGTCTGATCCTGAACTGAGGGGAAGGGGTGTCCTCGGGTGCTGAGCCTCAGGCTGAGGTGCGCTCCCTAGAAAGTGAGGAGGTGGGCTCCGGGGGAGGTGGGGAGGTGGGCTCCGGGGGAGGTGGGGAGGTGGGCTCCCTGGAAAGTGAGAAGGTGGGCTCCGGGGGAGGTGGGGAGGTGGGCTCCCGGGAAGGTGGGGAGGTGGGGTCCCGGGAAGGTGGGGAGGTGAGCTCCGGGGAAGGTGATTGCGGCTCAGCGCTGCCCCCTGCACTCGCGCCCCGGGCGCCTCTGCCCCGCCATGAGTCCATCCCCACTTTTCTTCACAAAGCCTTCATTTCTTGGCCTCATCTTTGGGTTTAGTTGTTGCAGACAAGCCTGTAAAAGCAAATCAAAGCCCCTGCGAGAGTGTTCGCTTAAAAATGACCAACATTGATGAGGCAATGCTAGCCCCGTGGCGTGGCCCCCAGTGGCCCCCCAGCACCCCCCAG
>PVIY010027865.1:0-33743 GCA_004026745.1 Myrmecophaga tridactyla | reverse complement strand
ACTGTTTGGGTAGTACTTTCCTCTACCATTTTGCCTTTTGTATTTTATATGTCATATCTAATTTTCCTTCTTTCTACACTCTTCTCCACACCTCTCTCTTCTGTCTTTTCGTATCTGTCTCTAGTGCTCCCTTTAGTATTTCTTGCAGAGCTGGTCTCTTGGTCACAAATTCTCTCAGTGACTTTTTGTCTGAAAATGTAATTTCTCCCTCATTTTTGAAGGACAGTTTTGCTAGGTATAGAATTCTTGGTTGGCAGTTTTTCTCTTTTAGTAATTTAAATATATCATCCCACTGTCTTCTCGCCTCCATGATTTCTGCTGAGAAATCTACACATAGTCTTATTGGGTTCCCCTTGTATGTGATGGATTGCTTTTCTCTTGCTGCTTTTGTTTAAGAAAATTAGAACATTCATCAGGAAAAGGAAAAACCTGAATAACCACAGTTCTGTCCACCCCAGTGACAACCCCTATGAATGCCCTGATATGTATTTTGATTAAAGTATATATATATGTATATTATTACCTTTTTTTTTCATTTATTAGACATACTAGCAAATTTGTACTGGTCTTTAATACTACTTTTTATTATATTTTGCCGCAGTTTTCTGTCAATGATGGTTTTACTTTTTCTTTGATAGAAAGTGGAGCTGTTCCAAAACGAAAGGATCCCATAACACACACTAGTAATTCACTGCCTCGTTCAAAAACAGTTATGAAATCTGGATCCACAGGTCTCTCAGGCCACCACAGAGCACCTAGTTGCAGTGGATTATCCATGGTTTCTGGAGTGAGACAGGGGCCTGGTCCTGTAACTGCAACTCATAAGGTATTCTGGTTCAGTAACCTTTAATTGCTATGCTTGCATAAATAAAACATTTTGAAACTGTTATGTGTGCTTAAGTTTATTACAGGTACCAGGTACTTTAGAGTATTTTAGAGAACAGAGGAGTTCTTGTAAAATTAAATGTAACTTTTTTTTAAGCCCATGGAACAATTTGCTATTAAAAAGCAGTTGTATTTTTGGGTGCACAGGTGGTTCAGTGGTAGAATGCTCGCCTTCCATGTGGGAGATCGGGTTCAATTCCCAGACCGTGCACCACCCCTTCCAAAAAAAAAGGCAGTTGTATTTTGACTCCTTTTAAGAATGAATTAGGCTTTTTATATTAAATTTGCTTATCCAGTCTGTTTCATATAATGCTGTATATTTCATTTTTTAATTTGTTATTCTTTTAATAACTTAAATCTATAAATGAATGATAGCATTTTATATACCTAGAGTTTTGTTATTATTCTATCAAAGATTAAAATTACATGATTATCTTATCATAGAGCTTTTTTATTTTATAGTAATCAAATCTTCCTGCATAAAATCCTTTATTAAACAACTTCATGCTGAATATATTTCTATAATGAAATATAAGTAAAATTGTATCTTTTGGATTTTTATATCCTTTTTCATATTTTAAAAAATTTAATTTTGTTAACTTTGAAAATTAGTTCACTTATGAAAGTGTAAGTCTTAGTTTATGTTTTCACTTAAAAATTTTGTGTTCTTCAAGGGTACTCCAAAAGTAAATAGAACCAATAAGCCTTCTACCCCTACAACTGCTCCTCGCAAAAAGAAGGACATGAAGAATTTTAGGAATGTAGACAGTAACCTTGCTAACCTTATAATGAATGAAATTGTGGACAAGTAAGTTCTGTCATGTGAAGTGTTTAAAATACAGTTTTTGTTTTTGAATTTTATTTCTAAAATATATTATAAGTGAAATAGAGAATAAATACTTTGATTTACATAATTTTTATAGTGGCTTTCAATTAACAAAAATGTGGAACACCACTGCTTTACTGAGATAACTTGGGTATCACAGTTAAGTTACTTAATATGTAAAATTACTACATGTCATAAGGCTTAAAATTAATTGACTTCGTATTTTAATAACTGAAATGTATTTCTATTATGAAGCTAACTGAGGTTCTTCTGTTTCTTAGTGGAACAGCTGTTAAATTTGATGATATAGCTGGGCAAGAGTTGGCAAAACAAGCACTACAAGAAATTGTTATTCTTCCTTCTCTGAGACCTGAGGTAAGGATTTTATATTATTGTTTTCCTATGACATCATCCATTACTAAATGCATAGTAATAATAGAGAAACATTTGGGCTTTGCTAGAATGCTTAATTTTTATAAGATATTGATAGATTTAATTATATATATATGAAAAATGAAAAACACAAAACATTAATAGCCAATTATTAATGGAGAGGTAATGAGTTCCTAATTACCAGTCCATTTTCAAGGTTTATAGGAAAAGTGGTTAACAGAAAATTTTGTATGACTGTGAGGGGTTTAAAATTAAGAGGCAGAAGTCATATTTGAGAAAAGGGAAATTAGGATAAAATAATTCTTTAAGTTTAAATTTGAGAAAATATTATTTTTAATAATATTAAGTTAACAAAGTAGATAAGAGAGACCCAGTGAATGATGAGTAGGAACCTAACCTTCCATCCCATCTATCTAGACTCACTAAGAAGGTTAAGTAATCTTGAAATTGGCAATAAATACTTGGTTTTCCATACTTGGCACTATTGTGGATTTTCACAATTCACAGATTGTGAACAGGTGCTATTTAGATAAAGTTGCAAAAAATAAATTTAAGCACCCACTGCTGGATCAGTTATTTCTCCTTGAGCATTCAACTCTATTTACTCATTTACAATGTCTAGTGGAATTGCTATTATACAGCACATTGTGGTGGATGTGCAAAGATTTTGAGGCTCTTGTTTTTCTGTAGCCTCAGTCATTCACATACTATATTGAGTTGGTACTCTTGAGTACCAACTGTACTATAGCTAACTGAATATTTTTCAAGTCTGCTTTCTTTATTTTACTTCATGTTCTAAGAAGCAATATACATGAAATAGTGGTATGATATGCTAGTTAGATTTTTGCTAATGCAAAATAAAATAACTAGAGAATTATTAAAATGGAAAATATTTGTCCTTATATCAAGCAAATTTATCTCATGTGCCACCTCAGGCCACACTTCTGGAAATATATGGTAACATATATTGGACTAACTTATATGGTAGTAGTTAATGCAGTAGACTGAATATTGACAAAAACTTCTTATTGAAAGAGGAGTTATAGAATTGTAGACCTGAAATGACTTGCTCAAGATAATAGTTGAATGGTGGACCTAAGAAGTGAAATAAAAATAAGATTCCTAAGACTTATCTCCTCGATGCAGTAGTTGCCACCTAAATCTTAAGTGTGCATTTTAGTATTTATTAAGAACCTCATTTTGTTTTTTGTTTTTTTTAGGTTAGGAAAAAAGCATATCTAAAATTGTGAAAGTAATATCAAGGAATTATTTGGGCTAGGCTAGGAAAGTCATTTAACTTTTGCTTTATGCATGTTTAGGTAAAAAGTGACATCTCATTATATATGTGAATTTGTGTTTTGGCAGAGTTCCATGGTATGACATAAGTTTCAGTGAAAAAGTTTGAAATAATAATGTGAAAATCCTAGTTACTAGTTAATTCAAATAAGGTTGAATAACCTTATCTGGGCATGGGAAGAAACTTTGAGTCCTACTAAAAGAATAGGATCTGTGATACAGCAAAGCTTTGGGGATTATACTCTGGTACACACTTGTCTCTCTCTTTCTCTCTATCTCCAAGCTTGCCAAATGGAGCATTTTTTTTCCTTGCAGTTCAGATTCCCAAGTGAGAGAATATGGTTGTCCTACTTTAATTTTTCACAGTAGGGCTAATAAAATGAATGTCAGACTTAACGCATAAAGTGCCTTCATTGTACAAAATAATCAACTTTATTCCTAATTCCCCAGAGTAGGGAGCTTGCAGGGAAAGGAATGGGTGTGTTATTAGACTAGATTGGAAAGTTGGATATGGCATGCATCATGTTGGATTTCTTCATTCTCCAGTATTCCAGAATTTTTTTTCATTGTAGAAACACAGAATCAAAACTCTCTAACATTAAAACTGGTTTCAAGGAAATAAATAATACTTCAGATCCTTTCTTTTTTTTTTTTTTTTTTTTTTTGGACTTGTATAACTCTAAAATTAAACATTATGACTTTTGTTTCAGATCCTTTCTTGAGGTAATTTGTTCTCAGAATTATTTGAAGCAAGTGCTTTAACCCTTTTTTCTTCATGGAGTCCTAGGCCTGAAAGAAATAAAACTCTTGTCTATCTTCCTACCATCAAATAGGACTGTGTTTTAAATTTTGTTTGTTTGTTTTTTTATTTTTAATTTTTTATTAATTAAAAAAAATTACAAGAAACACAAACATTCCCAACACATACACTCAGCAGTTCACCATATCATCACATAGTTGCATATTCATCATCATGATCATTTCCCAGAACATTAGCATCAATTCAGAAAAAGAAATAAAAAGACAACAGAAAAATATAACAAACAGAAAAAAAAAAATTCTACAGGCCATACCCCTTACTGATCCCTTTCATTGATCACTAGCATTTCAAACTAAATCTATTTTAACATTTGTTCCCCCTATTATTTATTTTTATTCCATATGCTCTACTTGTCTGTTGACAAGGTAGATAAAAGGAGCATCAGACACAAAGTTTTCATACACAGTCACATTGTGAAAGCTATATCATTATTCAATCATCATCAAGAAACATGGCTACTGGAACACAGCTCTACATTTTCAGGCAGTTACCTCCAGCCTCTCCATTACATCTTGGATAACAAGGTGATATCTACTTAATGCGTAAGAATAACCTCCAGGATAATTTCTGGACTCTGTTTGGAATCTCTCAGCCATTGACACTTTGTCTCATTTCACTCTTCCCCCTTTTGGTGGAGAAGGTTTTCTCAATCCCTTGATGCTGGGTCTCAGCTCATTCTGGGATTTCTGTCCCATGCTGCCATGTGTTTTAAATTTTATTTAACATGAAAAATAATTTAAAAAAATCAAAAATATTAATTTGTGAAAAACTGTACAGAAGAATATAAAAAAATAAAATAAAATGTGCCTTCTTACCCAAAAGCATGACTACAATCCAAAGTACATCACAATGACTTAACTCTTTCTCAAAAATTTCACAAGAAAAATGCATATTCTTCCATCATCATTTCATAGGCCTTTTTCATATTTTGTACAGCTTATTTGACAGCATTATTTTGAACTATGTGCTTTAGTTTTATTTCTTACTGTTTCAATAATACCATTTTCTTTCATCTTTATAAAAAATTTGACTGTTTTCCAGTTTAAAAAGACTCTATACCTACTAGAATTTCCATGAATTTTAAATATAATGTTATCTTTCTTATGCCAGCTTGCACATTTGCCTTTCTTTTCTTTTGAAAATTTTGCAATTTGCCTCTTTATTTTTAAAACTTATAATGCTATTTCTTTATTTTTTCATTTTAAAATCTATCGACTTTTATAACATGGTAGAGGAACCCTTAGCTCCGTTATGCCACACATCTCCCCCTCCCTGCTGCCTTCCAGTATAGTTATATAATGGCAGTAGGTTAAATCATTATTCAGTGTTTCTGAGTAGTTTGTTTTTAAGTATTATTCACTGCCAAATGAAGTTTTATACTGTTTTTTTTTCCTCACACAGCTTTTTAGTTTTTAACAGAGTAAATAATTATGTTATTTTTTTCATTAGCTTAGTTTTCATCTTCTCTATTGATAGTTCTTCCTAAAGCATTTCAATCCAGTTTTCCCTGTGGTCAACAAATGCAAAAACGTGTCCCCTTCATTTTTTTTTTTCTTAGAAGAACACTTTACCCTGGCACCTCCTTCTTCTGTTCCATTCAGGACCATGGTTCAGTATTCCTTTTTGTTCTATAATCTCTCTTTACCACCATCCTGAGAAATTCCTTTGCCTCTCCTCCATGTTGACTCTCATATTTTCTGGTTTCCATATATTCCTCTTTCATGATTTATTTCCTCATTGTGATGGAGCACCTCATCCACTAACTTTCTGAGAAAAGGTTCATGCTAGGTTATTTTTTGAGATTTTCGCATATCCAGAAAAATCTCTAATGTCTTCCCATATTGAGAATTTGGCTAGCTGTCAAGATTTAGGTCGAAAATCATTTTCTCTTAGTGTTTTAAAGGCATTGCTCATTGTCTTATAGCTTCCATTGTTTCTTTGTATTAAATGCAAAAGATGAGACATCAGAATACCATTGGACTTATTCAAAGCTTTGGGGAGCTTCACTTTGTCTCTGCTGTTCTGATACTTTACAGTGATTTGCTTGATGCAGATTAATTTTTTATTTGTTTTTAACTCAGTGGCATCTTTCTGGATACTCAAGTCCTTCAGTTCTGAGAAAAGTTCTACAATTCTTGCTTTAATTTATTCCCCTTTATTTTCTTTGTTCTATCTTTTCCAAACTTTTTTTTATGTGGTTTTTGACACTTTTGAATTGGTCTTCCAGTTTTTGTATCTTTTTTCTTTTATCTTTATTTCTTTGTCCTTTGTTGTAATTGCTGGAAGATTTCATCAGTTATTTTCCAGAAATTTTCCTGAAGTTTCAGATAAATATATTTTAGCTTTCTAGAGCTCCGTCTTGTCCACTGATTCTTTTTTATAGCTTCCTATTCATGTTTCAAAAATATAGTATCTTTTTGTCTCTAAGGATATTAATTATAGTTTTTGTGATGTTTTGTTTGTTTTGTTTACTGCATTGTCTCTGTTTCTTCAAGATTCCTTTCTTTTTTTTTTCCCCCTCTTTGTTTTGAACTCTTTCATGTTGGAAAATGTTCACAAATATCTGGTTATATCCTGGTTGTGGTCCATTTGTACTAGAGTGGAACACTAAAAAATTGATTAGCAAATCTATTCAGATAGGTGGAACTTACTGGCTAATAGGATCTTGTTGACCACATGATTAGGCAGCAATTCTGCTATTTATTTGAGGTTACCTCAAATGTCTGTAGGTCTTTTTTCTTGGGGTTATTCAAATTTTCTGGAGAAATATTTTCCAATATCTTGTTTGGAGAATATAAGCTTGACTATTGATATTCTAGAAACTGGTGAGAGAAGGGGGGGGGTGGTTTCCTGTTAGATTGAACCGTATGAAATTCATGATTTTATAGGCAAAAGTAATTGAGTATCAGCCATTTCATATAGTTCAACCTAAAAGTACATACACTTTTTCACTAGAGTGAAGTGTTTTCATTCTGACACTGCCTCTTGACTCCTGTTGTGCCTGCTGTCCGCGATTATGGGGATTCTAGTTTAATTTCTCTAGAGAATAAAACTCCTGCTGTCTCTGGCTGTGGAAGAGGAGTACTGACTGGCCTGACTGCTGGTGGGGAGAACATGGGTTCAGTTGCTCCTCAGACAAACTTTCAGTCAGCGCCTTTGTGTTTGACCACCTGCCTCACTGTTGCTTTCTGTGGTATCTGTTGCCTCCAATTCCTCAGCCTTTCTAGGGTTTTGGTTTGCTTCAGCCTTGCTTCTTGTAGGTAGGTATCACTTCACAAACAGGCACTTAGGTATTAGCTCTGCTGAATAATTTACCCCCTGTTAGCAATTCTCAATCTCTCAAAATTTATTGTGTCCTGTGTTATGTGCTCTCTTACTCTTTTTGTTTTGAGAAGTTGTATCTTTTTTATTTATTTACTGTTATTTTGGTGGGACTTATAAAGAATTAGGAAAAAATGCCTGAGTTCAGTATATATTGTTAACATAGTTTGCTTTTATTTTGATCCCTGAAAATTTGGTTTTATTTTTTTTTTGTTCTGTTTTTAATCATACTGATTTTCTGAGTATATATTCTCTTTAAATCTCTGAACATCTCTGTTTGGGAGGATGCCACTGAAAAAATGGTGCTTTTTAGATGACAAGTGATGCTTAAAAGTCTGGGAAAAAATTGTCTCTAGAATTATAGTTAACTAAAGTCTGTATTTTTAAGTTATTCACAGGGCTTAGAGCTCCTGCCAGAGGATTGTTACTCTTTGGTCCACCTGGAAATGGAAAAACAATGTTGGTAAGAATTCCTTTAAGTTTGAATAGTCTATTCAGATTTTAGGGATAAGAATATGAAAAAAAGAAACTTCAAATTATCTCTGAGTCTGTTATTTATAACTTGCTTTTTGCTATAATATACGTCTCTTAAATTTTGAAACTAGTTTTCCATTAAGAAGTAGATGATAAACTTGACAGAAAACTATGTTATCTGCATTAGTATGTTTTCAGTTAATAAAATTTCACGGTATAATTTTCGTTATTTTCTTTAGTTAAATAAAACTTTACCTAAAAAGAGCTTACCCTACTATATTGTGAATCTTTTTTAACTTGATTTCTTATTATCATAACATCTTTATTTAAATCATGGGCATGACAGAATATTTTTTCAGTATTTTTTTGCCAAGATTTTTTAGCAGAATCTGGATCCCTCTTTCCCCTGCATAGCTCTTTTAGAGGAAGTAGAAAAGTAACTTTTCCTCTTTCCTGTTTATGTCCATGGTACTCTAGTAAGTTATCTTTCTAAAATTAGAAAGAGAATAATGCTCCCCATTTTTTTTTCTTTCTCCCTACCCACTCTTTCTTATAAAAGAAAAAAGAGTGGAAAGAAGTACAGCTCTTTTTAGAATTTTTCCTCATTACTGAGAATGAAGCACATTGTTTGCCATTTAGTAAGAATTGTGTCATATCTTACATTCTTAGAAACTCCTTTCTAGTATGTAAATAGATCAAATGTGGAAACGTGGTTATCCTTTTAAGGCAAAATATTGAACTAATATATAATATAATCTTATTCTTGTTATTTTCAAAGGCTAAAGCAGTAGCTGCAGAGTCTAATGCAACTTTCTTTAATATAAGTGCTGCAAGTTTAACATCAAAATATGTGAGTGTTATTTTTTGTTGTCGTGTTTTAAATTACTGTGTAAATGTTACTATTAAGTATAAATGGTGATATTATATAAAACATTTTTCTGTTAGTCTTTTAACTATTCTATAGGTAAGATTAATATAGTTATGTGCCCTTTTTAAGCTTTTTAATATTTAGGATTGTGTTGTCAAATACCATCACTTTCACTTAAATATTATCAGAGAAAATGGATTTAATCTCAAGGCAGGTGCGACAGTTACCAGAAAAGAAGTACTGATGGTCTGAAAATGAGTATTTCAGGCTGTCTGATTTTCTGAACTAAAATATTACATAAGATTTTCGCTTTTTCATTTCGGTTTATTATACTACAATTTAATCTTCTTTCTCCCTTCACTGTACACTGACCCTATAGTGGTATTCAAAGAAATGTACAGTCCAGTTTTGGAGTAGGGCAGACGTGACTATGGGGCTTACAGAGAGTAATATGTCTGCTGTGTAAAACTAGAGTATGAACAGAATTGATGCATTGCACACCTGTGAATAGATAATTTCTGTTAAACCTGATACTGCTTTGTCTCTTTCTTCTTTCTCTTTCCATTAGTTGCCCAGTTATTTCCTATTCTTTGTAAATGTCACTTATCAAAATCTTTAGGATCATAAGTGTTTTAGTATACATATTTAAACGGAGATGTAAATCTCTGATTAAAGAATGTGTTACCTATAAAAGTTTTAAGTGTTGGCATTCACGCTACTAAAAATCAGAGGTAGTTGCCAGAAGGTTGCTGGTCTCTTTATGAGTGATTCAAAGGATAGTTTTACTTAAAATGAATTTATCACAACTTTCAGCTTTGCAAGGATAGAAGCTTGCTTTTCTAAATAAGAAAAAAAATCACTACAAATTGTTTAATATTATTTCACACACTTCCTGCTAGGAAATTATTATGGTTTTTGCAAGACCATTGAAGCTTTAATTTCAGGAGTCATTTCTGCAAGGTACAGTTTTAAAAATACAGTTGAAAGAGGATAGTCTATTTTGAACACCCCAAGGAGAAGGTGAAATAATTTAATCTTAGCACAGAGAAGGATGCTTCCTCTCAATTTCTAACATAAAGGAGAGTGAGTTTTCCCTCTAAAGAAGTTCTGTCCTTTAGAACTTTATGCAATGAAAGGTATGTTCAATATCTGCACTGCCCAATATGGAAGCCATTAGCCACGTGTGGCTTGGCTAGAATAGCCGAGAAACTGAATTTTAAATCTTTTTTCTTTGTGTGGGCAGGCACTGGGAAATGAACCCAGGTCTTCCAGCATGGCAGGTGAGAACTCTGCCTGCTGAGCCACTGTGGCCCACCCCCTTATTGGCTTTTTTTGTTTGTTTTTAATTTTTATTAATTAAAAAAAAAATTACAAGAATGAAACCCAAACATTCCCAACACATACACTCAGCAGTTCACAATATCATCACATTTATTGGCTTTTTTAAACACAATTTTATTCACACATCATACAGTTCATCCAAAGCTTACTATCAAATGACTTTCACTATAATCACAGATTACATTGCCACAATCAATTTTAGATTCATAGCTCCAGAACAAAAAAACCCCGTGCCCCTTTTAGCTCCTATTATTGACACTTAACTTCAGTGTGGGAGTGGGCTATGGTGGCTCAGCAGGCAGACTTCTTGCCTGCCATGCCGGAGACCCGGGTTTGATTCCCGATGTCTGCCCATGCAAGAAAAAAAGAAAAAATGTAAACTTCAGTGTGGTACCTCTGTTACCTTTGTGGAAGGACCTTAAGACATTACTGTTAATTATAGTGTGTAGCTTGCATTTGGTGCATTTTCCCCATGTACCACCCTATTATTAACACATTGTAGTTATGACATGCATTTTTCCGATTCATGGAAAAACATTCTTGTATTTGTACTATTAACCATCTTCATCATCCACAGCAGGATTCACTGTATTATACAGTCCCTTATTTTATCCTCTAAGCTCTCCTTCTCATGATATACATAAACCCCCTTTGAACCAGTCACACTCACGATACAGCACTGTTACATATACACTCAATAATGTCCTACCATCACCTCTACCCATTTCCAAACATTTACAGTCAACTTTATTTTAAAATTCTGCAGGAATTAACCATCAGTTTCCCGTTCTCTATTCTCACTCTTTCTTCTGGTAACCTATATTCTATCTAATAACTCCATGTGTTTCCTCAATATATTTGACCCATATTAGTGAAATCATACCATATTTGTTCTTTTGTGTCTGGCTTATTTCATTCAACATAATATCCTCAAGGTTCATCTACATTGTCACATGCATTACGACTTCATTCCTTCTTGCAGCTGAATAGTTCTCCCTTGTATGTGTATACTACATTTTGTTTATCCATGCATCAGTTGATGGACACTTGGATTGCTTCCATCTTTTGGCAGTTATGAATAATACCGCTGTGAACATTAGTGTGCAAATGTCTGTTGGTGCCCCTGCTTTCAGTTATTATGGTTATATACCTAGTAGTAGGATTGCCAAATCATATGGCACTTCTATACTTAGCTTCCTGAGGAACTACCAAACTGTCTTCCACAGCGGCTGTACCATTTTATATTCCCATCAGCAGTGAATGAGTGTTCTTGTTTCTCCACATCCTCTCCAACTCTTGAAGTTTTCTGTTTGCTTAATAGTGGCCATTCTAGTAGACGTGAAATATCTTATGGAGGTGTGATGTGCATTTCCCTAATTGAAGTTAAGCATCATTTCATGTGCTCTTTAGGCTTTTGTATTTCCTTTATATTTGTTGTAGGATTCCTTTATATATTCTAGGTATCAAACCCTTGTCAGATATTTGGTTTCCAAATATTTGCTGTCATTGAGGAAGCTACCTTTTCACCTTCTTGACAAAGTCCTTTGAAACACAAAATTATTGAACTTTGAGACAGTCCCATTTATGTTTTTTCTTTCATTGCTTGTGCTTTGGATGTATCTAAGAAATCATTGCCTACCGCAAGATCTTGAAGATACTTTCCTACATTTTCTTATACAAGTTTTATGATATTAGCTCTTTAGGTCTGTGATCGATTTTGAATTAATTTTTGTATATGGAGTGAGATAGGGGTCCTCTTTCATTCTTTTGGATATGGATATCCAGTTTTCCTAGCACTATTCATTCATTGAAGAGATTGTTCTCTCCAGGTTGAGTGGATATGGCAGCCTTGTCAAAAATCACTTGACCAAAAGATATGAGGGTCTGTTTCTTAACTCTCAGTTCATGTACATTAGTCAGTATGTCTATCTTTATGCCAATACTGTGCTGTTTTAACCACTGTAGCTTTGTAATATGCTTTAAAGTCAGGAAGTGAGAGTTCTCCAACTTTGTTTTTCTTTTTCAAGATGTTTTTAACTATTTGGAACCCTTTACTTTTCCAAGTAAATTTGGTAATTGATTTTTCCAATTCTGCAAAGTAGGCTGCTGGGATTTTGATTGGGATGGCATTGAATCTGAAAATCATTTGGAGTAGAAATGACATCTTAATGATACTTAGTCTTCCAATTTATGGATTTAGATTGTCCTTCCATTTATTTTGGTCTTCTTCAATTTCTTTAACAATGCTTTGTAGTTTTCTGAGTACTGGTTCTTTACATCTGTGGTAGTTAGGTTCAGGTGTCAACTTGGCCAAGTGGGGATGCCCGCTGTTCTGTTTCTGTTGCCTTAAATCATCAGTATGTGAGATTCATCTGTGGCTAATTACATTTGTGATTGACTAAGGGAAATGCCTTCCACAGTGAGTGAGGTTTAATTTAATTAACTGGAGGCTTAAAAGAGAGAGGTCAGAAGAGAGCTCAGCAGCTCATCATACCTCATTTCAGCACTTGTAGCTCAGCCCTGATGTTTGGAGATGCAGAAAAGAATCACCACAGGGAAAGATATTGGAATCCAGAACCCAGGAGAGAAAGCCCACAGACATCACCATGTGCCTTCCCATGTAACAGAGAACCTCAGATGAAAGTTAGCTGCCTTTCCTCTGAAGAACTATAAATTTTTAACTAAATAAACCCCCTTATTAAAAGCGGATCCATCTCTGGTGTGTTGCTTTCTGGCAGCTTTGGCAGACTAAACAACATCCTTGTTAAATTTATTCCTAGATATTTGATTATTTCAGTTGCTATTGTAAATGGAACTTTTTCCTGAGTTCCTCCTCAGATTGCTTATTACTAGTGTATAGAAACCTTTATTTTTGCACATTAATCTTGTATTCCACCACTTTAATGAATTCATGTATTAGGTCTAGTTTTCTGTTGTAGATTTTTTTGGACTGTCTAGATATAGGATCATATTATCTGCAAATAGTGAAAGTTTTAATTATTTCTTTTGGACTTGGGTACCTTTTATTTCTTTTTCTTGCCTAACTGCTCTAGCCAGAACTTCTAGCACAATGTTGGATAACAGAAGTTACAGTGGGCATCCTTGTATTGTTTCTGATTTCAGTGGGAAAACTTTGAGTCTTTCACCATGAGTACAATCTTAGCTTGGGTTTTTCATATATGATCTTTGTCATGTTGAGAAAGCTTATGTCATCCATTTTATCCTTTGACTTCTATTTGTCAGATCTTTTTTCCTCTCTCTCTTTTTATCCTTTTAGTTACCCTTACTGATAATCTTCATTTCTGCACTCTCCTCCAAGCCTTTCTCTCCTGTCTTTCTTTTCAGCTTGCAAAACTACCTAAATTTAGTATTTCCTGTAGGGCAGATCTCTTCTTAACACACTGTCTCAGCTTCTGTTTATATATGAATATTTTAAACTCTCCCTCATTTTTGAAGGACAGTTTTGCAAGAGAAATCATTTTGTCTGGCAGTTTTTCTCTTCCAGTATCTTAAATATATCATACCACTGCCTCCTCACCTCTAAAGTTTCTGATGAGAAATGAGGATTTAGCCTTATTGGGCATCCCTTGTATGTGGTGAATCGCTTTACTCTGGCTTCTTTCAGAATTCTCTCTTTCTCTTTGGGATTTGACAGTCTTATTAGTATGTGTTTTGGAGTAGATCTATTAAGATTTATTCTGTTTGGAGTACATTGTACATCTTGAAAATGTACATTTATGTCTTTTATAAGAGTTGGGAAATTTTCAGCCATTATTTCCTCAAATATTCTTTCCTCCTCTTTTCCCTTCTTTTCCTTTTCTGGGATACCCATGATGTGTATGTTTGTATGCTTCATGTTGTCAGTCATTTCCCTGAAACTCTGCTCAAATTTTTCCTTTTTTTTTTCCTCTCTGTTCTTTTGTCTTTTCAAATTCACATGCTCTATTTTCTAGCTCAGTGATCCTCTCTTCTACCTTTTCGGATCTGCTTTTTCATTTTTCTAGTGTATTTTAAATTTCACCTGTTGTGCTTTTCATTCCCATAAGGTCTGCTGTTTTTTTTTGCATGCTTTCAAATTCTTTTTTATGCTCACCCAGTGTCTTCTCAATACTTTTTATCTCTTTAGCCATGTTCTTGAATTGATTTAGGAGATTTGTTTGAATGTCTTTGATTACTTGTTCCAAATACTGTATCTTCTCTGACTTTTTAATTTTTTATAATTTTGACTGGGCCATATCTTTCTATGTCTTAGTGTACTTGTAATTTTTTGCTGAAATCTGGGCATCTGATTATCTTGATGGGTTTTATCTGAAGGTTGGTTTTTGTCTGTTTTCTAGGATTTTATTCTCAATTGGGTTTGTATTAAGGCTCTTCTTTGACAGTTGGCTTGTCAATTTTTCCCAGCCAAAATAAGGTCAGGTACTTGTGCAGGGGCCACAGACCAAATCCAAAGAGCCCTAGGGAGAGGTTTGGGAAAGACTTTAAGAAGCCTTGTTTTCCCTTCCACGCTTCAAGACTGCACTTTCCTGTCCTGCCTAGTGGATGGCACTTATCTGCAACCTCTTTCTCTCAGCCCTACAAAGACAGTCTGATTACAAAGGCAGACATTTTTGGCCTTTTGCCAGTTCCTCATCTGATATGGTGAAAATAGTGATGTGGCAGCACCTGACTGGTATGGGCTAGAACTTCAGGATCCAGCAGTCTAAATACGCCAGCCCATAGCTGGTTCAGTATTGGGCTATGTCCCACTTTGTTCATGGGGCAGAGGACTACCTGACCTTCCTGGTCCATAGCAGCCTACCAGCAGGTCTGCCTGGTGCTGCCTTGAGGTTGGTGGTTGGACGTCAGGACCTGCAAACAGAATTACTCACAGGCTCTGACTGCAGTTTCTTAGTCTCTTCATCCTGCACTTCCTTGGTTTGTGCACAGCACTCCCCTGATCTCCAGAACCCCCAGAACAGTAATTCAGACAGTTTCTGCTTTTTGATAGAGGAGTGGGCCCTGCAGCTCCCTCTCTCTATTCTTCTGTTTTCCAGAAAGTCTAGAAGCTTACCTTTATGAGTGCAGCAAGATTGGATCTCTGTCTTCAGAATAGACATACGCTCAGAATTATTTAGTTAGCATGATCAGCATAATCTCTCCATAATTAAGTGTGCATGGGAAGCTGACTTATAAAGTTATAAAATTGAGCAAGAAATTAAAGAAAAGCAAACTTGATGGTTTGACCATACCTTGAGTATTTTATAGCATTGGGCTGAAATAATCTCTATCCTTAAGATAGTGGTAGCCTTCCCATTGGGACCATAATTTTGAAGTTCACTTGCTAAAATTCTCTCTCATCTAGAAAGTTCTTCAAATATATTATGCTTTTCCTTTATATTGGACTTCTACTCATGGAGTTTCCTTTGTCAGGATCATTCTTCTAGTTTAACTCTACTCATGCTTCAGATTATCCGCTGAAATGTTACAACTTTCCCTGCCCTCCAGACAAATGCCCCTTGTTATTCTCATTGTGATCTCTCCTTTGTAATGCTTTCTGGAGTTGTAGTTTATATTCATTTATGTGATTATTTTACCACTCAAGACTATTTCTTTTCTTCCACTTGATTCCTGAAATAATGTAAAGTCCATGATATTAGCAGTTTACTAAGATTGGAGTATCTAGTCTATCATTTGGACAGTTCTAGTTAATAAACTATTTTTCTTATGTTTACAATCTGAATGTTGCTAATTTTTACATATTAGATTTAGCAAAAGTCTTTTTTCTTTTATGAAACACCTTTTCAAATATATAAGAATTTAATCACACATCCACTTTCTCTTTTCTTTGGATTTTTTATCATCCTAGTCATCTTCATATGGTCCCAATCCAGTTAGTCATTGTGCTTCTTAGACTGTGTCAATAAAGATTCGATATTTCTCCTTAGATGAGGTCTCACTTTTGAAGATGTCAAAGAAACAATTACTTAGTATTATCTAGATGCTCTGTTTCATATGCTGTATCCTGAGAAAGCTTTTTAAAGGAACTACATTGTAGTCTTGGACAAAATTTATGTTATATTAAAATATCTGGGCATATTTCTCACATAAATTTCAGTTACATACATATCTTAACATGTTTTATTATTTTTTCCTTTTCTTTAAAATAATTTACATATAAGAAAGTACATACACCATAAGTATATAGTTCGATGGAATATCAGAAGGCGATACACTCGCATAGCCACTACTCAGAGAAGTAGAATCATACCTGTATTCCTGAAATCCCTCATTCCCATCCTACTCTTTACCAAGCACTCACTTCTTTCCCCAAAATTAATTACTTGCCTACTAACATCATAGGCATAACTAACCCATCCTTGAGTTTTGTATAAAATAACGATATAGGGTATATTTTGTGTGTTTCTCTTCTTCCATCAATATTGTATTTGTGAGATTCATCAGGTTTGTTGCATGTAGTTATAGTTATAATCTTTTACACAAATTTAATTTTTATATTTTAAAACTGTTAAGTAACCTCATATTGTATATTTTTAAAAAAATTAATGTTCTTTGCAGTGTACAAGATATTTTTCCACAATCATAAATTCTTATTAAGTTTGGTCTTCAGTACATCATTTCTCTACTAAATTCAAAAATGAACAGTAACAGAGAAACTGTTAGTTTATATACAAAAAAGGTAATATTTTTCTCGTATTTCTCTGCCAAATAGATCTTTTAAAAGTATCTTTGTATATTTTAATAAAACTTATTACCTAAAGTGTTCTCAATTTTATAAAGTAATTAAAGTAACTGTAAAAGGATTTGTTTTCCTGGTCATATTTTTGTTTCCTATGTGAAATTTTATGAAAAATTAATTATTAGAATAGGCTTACCCACCTTATGGATTGTAGAATGGAAAGCACTGTGTTAGAAATTAGGCAATATGGATTCCAGCCTAACCTTTTACTTACTCATTCAGCCTTAAGTTACTTAATCTCTGTAGACCTTACTTCATCTATAAAATGCTGATGTTGTAAAAGATAATCTCTTGACGTTGCTTCCAGCTCAATAATGTATTTAACAATGCATAATGCCTTGTGTTTAGGTGGGAGAAGGAGAGAAATTGGTGAGAGCTCTTTTTGCTGTGGCTCGAGAACTTCAGCCATCTATAATTTTTATAGGTAAGAATGTCTTTTCCAACTAAGTTAGATATTCATGAAATTCCACTTTCCAAATATTCATTGTGTGATTGGAAAGATTATTCAGAATGAAAAGTTTAAAAGAAGGGAAAAGTTAAAGATACTCTAATGAATTGAGTAGGATCCTGACATTAATAACCTAAGTAGTGAGTAGACTGATCTCAAATCACTCACATAAATTGGATTTTTTTTCTTTAATGAAATTTTACTGAGATATAGTCACACCGTACAAACCATCCAAAGTATACAGTAAGTGCCTCACTGTATCATCACATAGTTGTGTATCACCATGATCAATTTAAAAACATTTTCTTACTCCAGAAAAGAAATAAAAAGAAAAAAGAAAACCCCAATCCTCCCATACCCCTTATCCACCACCACTCCCTTTATAACTTGTCTTTTAATTGAAGTCTTATCCTTGTACTACTTCTAGATGAAGTTGATAGCCTTTTATGCGAAAGAAGAGAAGGAGAACATGATGCTAGTAGACGTCTAAAAACTGAATTTCTGATAGAATTTGATGGTGTAAGTATTGATGATTTTTGTAATGTGTATTATTTTAGTATATATGGTTTTCTATTAAATGATCCAAATTAGAAATACACATATATTAATAGATTTTATTATTTTTTGAAAAATTATTGGAAAATAATTTTTGGCTTTTTTGACTTGCAGGTGCAATCTGCTGGAGATGACAGAGTACTTGTAATGGGTGCAACTAACAGACCACAAGAACTTGATGAGGCTGTTCTCAGGTAGGGAGATTTATGTGAATACACATTTATTATAGACAAATTTACTCATGTGTTCATCTATTTCTTATTTCTGTCACTCTTAATTTTAAGAGTAAATTTTAAGACTAATTTCATTATTTTGCTCCCTATACTATTCTTTGGCTTCTTGTTAACAATAAATAAGGCTTTTGAGGACAGGGTCAGGAAAGACTATCAGGAAAATTAGTCTTCACTCACTTTGTGATATTAGGCAAATTGCTCGGTTCTTCTGGGTTTGATTAAATTATCTTTAAATTCCAAAATCTATTGACAACCCTCTTTTACTGAAGACTAACAAGAAGCTTATAAAAGCAGAGCTCATGGGAACTATGTTTTCTATTCTTGCATATTTGAATGAATTTTTTGTCCTTATACTAGAAGGATGGGTTGACTCAGCATAAAATTCTTGGACCTCCCTTTCTTTTCCTGAAGAATTTATAACACTGCTCCATGGTTTCTGGGATTAGAGGTCTCAGTGTTAGTCTGAAACCAGCCTGATTTTTTCCAGATTTATATATAACTTGAATTTTGTTTTTCTCTTTGCCAGATAGAATTTTTTTTTAAGTTATTTTTTATCAAACCCAAAACAACATATAACATGAACATTCTTTTTATATATATATTCATCACTATGATCATTTCTTAAAACATTTGCATCAATTCAGAAAAAAGAAAAGAAAACAGAAAAAAATTCATACATGCCATACCCCTTACCCCTCCCTTTCATTGATCACTAGCATTTCAATCTATTACATTTATTTTAACTCTTTTTTTTTTTTTTTTTATTTGCGTATGGGCAGGAGGCACCAGGGATCAAACTCCAGACCTCCAGCACGGCAGGTCGGAGCTCTGCCTGCTGAGCCATGGCAGCTGCCCTATTACATTTATTTTAACATTTAAAACTGTAAACTTTTAAAAATTTATTTATTAATTAAAAAAAATTAAGAACAAACAAAAACATTAGCATATCATTCCATTCTACATATATAATCAATAATTCTCAATATCATCACAACCAGATAGAATTTTGAACCATCAAAGTCTTATTATTTGAAGTCCATTTGTTAATTGATTTGTGTTTTTGGGAGGATTGGTTGTTTTTTTGTTTTTTTGTAATTTTTTAAATTGTATAATATAACATAAATGCAAGGCAAAGAAAGAAAAAGCAATAATTTTCAGAGCATTCTTCAACAGGTTGTTACAGGACAGATCCCAGAGTTTTTCATGGGCTACCATACCATCTAGATGATTTTTTGGGGGGTGGGGTGGGGAAGTTGCATGGTCTGGGAATCAAACCAGGGTCTCCTACATGGCAGGCGAGAATTCTGCCACTGAACCACCTTTGCACCACCCTAGGGATATTTCAGCTGATAGTTTAGAATCTCCTCTATTTCAGGAAAATTTTTTTTTTCATTTTTTTTGGACTTTTCTTCAAAAAACAAATTATATACTACATTGATTGTTGAATCCTTTTTATCTTTCATATCTATGAATTTCCTTCTAATCCTTTTTAACTCTAAGATCTTTTTTGTTTTGCTTTGTTCCGTTTTCCGAAGCCTATTATCTTTATTTCTTACTGGGTTAGACTCTAATCTCCTTTCTGCTACATCTGTTGTAGCCTTTGGTTCTGTGGTGGTTTTATTTTTCATTTTCATTGCATTTCTGCACACTGATAAACTCCCCTTTTCATTTTCTTCTGTTCTTATTTCCTTATCTCATTGAGCTCTTGTTTCATAGAAGACATTTTTTTTCATTAAGTTCTTTCCTTTCATGGAAGGATAATTTGCTTACAGTTTTAATTTGCTCTATGCCAAAATCTCCTTGGCATGTTCTTCTTTTTATTTACTTTACGCTTATCATGTTCTTTTCCCTTTTTGTGGGATGGGCATAGTAGTTTCTTTTTTTATTGGTCCTGTGCTTTTTCCTTTGGACTTATTTATATTTGAATAAGGGGAGTTTTCTTGGATAAACCTATTATTTTTGGAAGGGAATTACAGGGAAAGGGCAAGAAAAGTAAGCTATTCAGTAAGCATCTTGAGTTTTAGTATCGCACATCTACCTTGGACTAATAGGTGGAAGCCCTACCTGATAAAGAAGTATTTGTGTATGGCAATAGAGATAGGGTTGATTTAGATTTAGTCTTCTTCAGCTAAGAAATAGTCGCTGCAGGCAGCTTGCCATTCTACCAGATTGATAAATGCTTTCTTATAATGGTGTTTTGTCTTTGAGTTTCTTTGTCCAACCTAGCCTTCCTTGCCATTCCCATGCTATCAACAAGAGTTACATGGGCTATAGAGACAGGCCTTACATATTTCTTTAAAAGTGCAGGGTGTTGGGTTTTTTTACCCCTCAGAGTATGCAAAGAAGACAGAGCTCTGCATTGTCAGCCCTGCCCAAGATCTGTTCTTACCTTGAAGGATACTAAAATTCATTCAAGGGCCTTGAATATTTTTACTTACCATCTTTTTCTTGTCATTTGCTACTTGAGGTAAGATAGTTACCTTTAAATTCAAAATTATATTTCTTAAAATGCTTGAATCCTTTTTTTTAGGCGTTTCATCAAACGGGTATATGTATCTTTACCAAATGAGGAGGTATGTATGTATGTTTAAATTTTTTTAAGCAGAAATAAGAACTACTTTCTTGACAATATTGAATTTATCAATCCATGGTATAATTGCTTTGGAAAACAGGGTGGCAATTTCATAAAAAGATAAACATAAAATTATCATACTACCCAGAAATTTTTCTCTTAAAAATCTACCCAAGAGAAATGAAAGTATATGTCTACACGAAGAGATGTACAAGAATTTTCATAGCATCATCATTAGTAATAGCAAAAAAATGGAAACAATCCAAATGACCATCAATGAATGGATAAATAAATGTGGTATATCCATTTAATGGAATATTATTTGGCAATAAAATAAAACACACTACTTATGCATAGCATAACATGGATGAACTTCAAAAACATTATACTTAGTGAAAGATGCCAAATGCAAAAGATTATTTATCTCATGATTGCATTTATATGAAACATCATGAATAGGAGCAGGGATTAATTACAAACAGGCATAAGTGAACTTTTCTGGGTGATGGAATTAGTCTAAATCTGGATTATGGTAAGGCTGCACTTTTAATCATTGAATTATACACTTTCAACAGCTAAATTTCATGGAAGGTAAATTCATACCTCTATAAAACTGTTTTAAAAATTGTGATTGTCTAAAAAAAAAACCCTTAGCATCCTTGATAGCAGTAGCAGGTACTTGGTTCTTTGTTCAGATTGTCTTTTTTAATTCTCTCAGGAACTGTAAAAAAAATAGGTAGTTTTAACCCTATTTAATAGGAACTAAGGCACCAAGAAATAAAGGGATTTGTATAAAATCATTTAGCTAGTTAGTGACAATCAGAATATGAACCTGATTCCAAAGTCTATGATATTAACAATTAAGCTGAACCAACTCCAGTAAATAATTTCATTACTGTGAAAAATGCATGCATATATAACATTAAAATTACTATTTATGCTTGTGGGTCATTTCATATGAATTCATTTGAATCGTTTATCACTTAATAACAAAGGAAGAAGAAAAAAGGAGCACCATTACTAATAGCTAATTGTCCTTCATTTTTCTTGTAAACGCTTTAGATTTTAAAGCCATTTTGTCTAATTGGTTGATACTCATTATTAAACAAGCCACATGAAACATTTCATAATATTCATGCTCCTTGATGATAGTGGGCACAGTCAACTGGAAACTCCAGCAAGGCCAAAAACTGTGCCATTTACCTTTGAATTTCCCTGTAACACCCAACATAGTGGTCCTTATTCCAGACCTCTTCTGCTTTGAGCTTCCTTAATGCTTAGTCATTGGTGCCTGATGAAAGGTAAAGATAGTCTTTTAGGGAAAAAGTATTCTTCTAATGACTATTTTATTAAGCCAATTCTTAGGACTAATAAATCTTTAATATTTCTTTTCAGACAAGGCTACTTTTACTTAAAAATCTGCTTTGTAAACAAGGTAGCCCATTGACCCAGAAAGAGCTAGCACAACTTGCTAGGTAAGTCATTTGATTTGGCTTTATCTTACCATTTTTTTTTTCTAGGGGGTGGGTAAAAATTTCTTTTCCTACTTTATTTAGAGTGGTATAAAATGAACAATTCATTTATCAGAAAACTTTTGTTATCTCATCTTCTACCTCCTTTCTCTTCTTTCTTACCTCTTTTTATTTTTTTATATGGTATCTAAATGTCAGTCTCTAATATCCTAACCTAATATCTAATGATGGTACTATTTTCTTTTTATAGGTGTATTAAAATTTATAAATGGTATTAAAGTAGTTTTTAAAATTTAAAGCATCTCAAATTTGCCCATACCAATGCAGGTGTTTTCATATCAACTAGTCTTTTTTGTTTTGTATATAATTATTTAGGTTTTTTTTTTACTGTTATCTGTAGTTATTACCCAGGCTTAGCATATTCAATGCCTCGAGCAACATTTCCCAGCAGTGTCCCAAGGGACTGTTTGAATATTTAAGGAGTTTTACATTTTTTAATCATTCATTTTTTTTAATTTTATTTGTAAACATTTCACATCCACCAAAGATACACCCCCTTCTCCCCACTCCCGTCCTTTGGTGACCTCTAATCTACTTTCTGTCTCTGATTTTGCTATTTAGACATCTTACGAGTGAAATCATGCATCATGTCCTTATGTGTCTTGCTTACTTCAGTGAGCCTGGTGTTTTCAAAGTTCTTCCATGTAGCAGCATGTCTCAAAACTTCCTTCTTTCTTGTGGCCAAATAATATTCCATTGTGTGTATGTACCACATTTTGTTTATTCATTTCTTGATGGGCACATTGTTTCTACTTTTGCGTTATTCTGAATAATACTGCTATAACCATTCATATACAGGTATCAGTATGACACTCTGTTTTCACTTTTTTTTGGTATATACCTAGAAGTGGAATTGCTGGCTTATATTATAATTCTGTATTTAATTTTTGAGGAACTGCCATATTGCTTTCCACAGTGGCTGTACCATTTTACATTCCCACCAACAATGTGCCAGAGTTACAGTTTCTCCATATCCTCTCCAACACTTCTTATTTTCCATGTTTTTAATAATAGCCATCCTCTGGGTATGAAATATTATCTCATTGTGGTTTTGATTTGTGTTTTCCTATGGCTGATGATGTTGAGCATCTAATTTTTTTTTAACTTTTACATCCTAAATATTTTTTAGCAGTGTATTTAAGTAGAAACTGATTGAACATAGGACATACACTCTTGATATTTAGTTTCTGAAAAATCTTATAAAGCAATTTAAAATAATCTACAAATATGGGACTAGCTAATAATTTTAGTAAAAACTCTGAATTCCCAAATACCTTTGAGAAACTAACAAATTAATTACTTGGAAAAACTGTTGTCCTTCTCTTTCATTCCAATGAAGAATTGTGCTAATAATGTTTCACCTGTATAGTTGTTTAACATGATACGTTATGAGTAAATGCTTTTGTTTTCCTGTTTTATTTGCCTTCTTGGTTCTTAGTTCTATTTGATAATGCATGGTCTGCTCAGGACTCTCCATTTGGTCATCCTATTCAGGTGTGCCTCTTTTTGCCAATGTCTTGTGCCCCAGATCTCTCCCTTATCCTGTCCTACATTTAAAGAAATCTACCTTGTTTGGTGCTCATTCCAGCAGGACAGTGGGCTTTGCCAAGTTGAAGACTAATTTACTGACAGAGAAGTAATTTGGCCACGAGTGACTTATAGATGTTGCTTTTCCAGGTGACATGTTGACAGTTTAACAGAGCCATCTGCAGGTAGTGTACTTTTATCTAAAGGAATGGTTCTAATGATGAGAATTTGAGGCATTATGAGGTACCAGCAGTGAGCTTGCTTTATTTTTGGCAAGTGGACTTTTCTGTACCCTTAAAATCCAACCACATAGCTGACTGCTTTCTGACAAAGTCAAACTGATTTTTACCCTTTTATTGCTTAGATTTTAAATCTGAGAATGATATGCTGTTTCTTCTTTACCCTTCTCAGAATGACTGATGGATACTCAGGAAGTGATTTAACAGCTTTGGCAAAAGATGCAGCTCTGGGTCCTATCCGAGGTCAGTTTACAAGAGCTTCAAACATTTATAATTATTTATTATTTATAATTATATTTATGAATATATTATATTTATATACAAATTTTATATTATCTATTTATATTTAATTTATAGTATTTATATTAAATAACAAATATATTTATATAATTTATAATTATTGTAATTATTTATATTTGGTTAGGTTATATTTAATTCACTATGCTATTTGTTTAGAAAAGATGTTCTCAGCTAATTTTCACAGGATGAACAGTGGATGGGTGATGCAGTCAGGTTATTGGCTGTGATAATGAAATAGAAGATGAAACACAACTTCCAGAAAACTAATTAAAAGTTCTATCCTTTCTCACTCAAGAGAGTTCAACTGTATGGGAAAGGTATTATAGTTTCTGCTGGAATTTGGTTAAAAGCCTACCATCATGCACGGATTTTTTTATTTATACGTTAAAAATTACTTGCAGTACCTCTTCCACAGTGAAACAAATTAATGATTAAAAACTGCTTTGAAGAGTAATAAATGTACCTTGAGGGTATAGTTTGAAACTCTGGATATAGTATTTTAGTCAAAGCTATTTGCTGCTAATTGTCTGAAATCTTGTTGAGATAGTGAGTTCAGAAATAATAGCTAATGAATATATCAGTTGTATTTTTAGAGCATTTTAGTGTTATTCTGAAGCAGACAAAGGTTATTGGTTTAAATACATACGCACAAAAAAAGTTGTGCCTTTTGTAAGGACCTAGTTATATTCTTTAAATTTTACTCTCAAATTTTGTAAAATCTGTTGTTGTGCTTGGGCAGTATGCAAAGAATAGAATGCCTCCCAATTACTGCTAAGAAAGAATATTTTTCTAAGCATTTATAAACTGCATATATTCTTAATGTATATTTTTTCTTTTAACATAATGACCTCTGTTAAACAGTAGTTTTAGATTATTGTACTTGATTCTGCTCTTCAGAATCTTTTGTTTTGTTTTGTTTTAAGTGCCTGGCTTTTATATTTTACAGAACTGAAACCAGAGCAGGTGAAGAATATGTCTGCCAGTGAGGTATACTATTTTATGATTGTCTTTTCTTTGTTTTGGTCCTCTATGTTATAAAAGATATTTACCTTTTGTCTTGATTCTTCTACTTTTTTCTAGTAACTAGAAAAATGTAATTTGCTTCATTTCAAAATTTCATGAGGGCCTATAAAATTTTAGTCTCTTAAGGTATTCTTTGGTAATGGACAAAAATATTTTACATTTTCATTAAATCATTATCTATTAAATCACATTATGTAAACACTAAATAGAGCAAAATCATAGGGAATGAGGATTTTATACATTGTGAAAACAATCTGTGGTTATAGGCTAACTCCTTTATGCTTTATTTTGTTACCTTTTCAATAATGCTTATTTTTTCCTCCTATTAAAGTAATACAGTTACCATTGTAATATAATTTATTACATTTACTTATTATGGAAACTCCTAGCCTTCTCGGTTGCTGAAGCATTTCTTTTGAAAAAAATTACATACAAAATATAAAATTAGGTATTCAGGATGATCACAATTGTATGAGTAAACAGTTAATAAAATCAGACTTGAATTATATTTGTAACTTATCTGCCAGGGATATATTGTTATTGGCCAGGTATCAACACCTTTTGAGGAGACAAAAACTGTTAACATAGAAATGAGTGTATTCAAATAAAAATTGGCAATCTTCTTTCTTCAGAGTTCCATAAAAACTTTAGATTTTCCTATTCAGACATCTTGTGCATTGTCGGTAAGCAACTACATTACTCAGAAAGCCCTCAGACTTCTTACAACCTTCTCTCCGTTTTTTTTCTTTTTAATTTGTAATTTTTATTTTCATTTATTTTTTTTAAATGGACAGTAATACTCAATATATATTTATATCCTGAAATCACACAATTTAGTGAACACTGGGCATCAAATGGCGCACTAGCAGCAGAAACTGTTTATTAATTACTCATCATTTCATGAAGCCGTATCCATCTAAAAAAGTAAATCCTAAAGAGAACAGACTGTTAACTAAAGCTAATAAAAATAGATGAAAAGCAAAATTATAAATAAATACTAGATTTTAAAATCTGAAATCTGCAAAAACTTTACTGTGAAAGGATTTGCATTCAAAGTAGACAAAATACATGGTATCTCCAAACTAGTAAGTTAATGGATACATTTTCTCTCTTAGATGAGTCTTATTTAACCTCCAGTAACATTATTTCTTGATGAAACATAGTTACTATTGTACATTTTAAGAGGATTAGTCCAGTTGTGTTTTCTCTAATTTTAATTCCTCCTCTACATTTATAGTATTGGTGGCAACATCTTTGTGTGGATTGTCTAGAATGTCTTTATTTAGTCCCTTTGACTCCTCTTTTTGATCTTCACCTGTATTAACTTCTTCAGCTGTCTGTGCTGTAGGTGTTGTTCATTATCAAGTCTAAAAGAGACGTCATTGTCATTACCTATTGCAGACACCTATTCCAATCTTAATTGACAGAGACAAATCTCTTCACAAGCTAAGGTCAACAGAAATTGAATTTATGATCAGTTTCTTCCAAATAGATCCATTTTTATAAATATATAAAGTCCATTTAAAAATACAAAATGTTCTTAAAATACAAAAAGGTTACTAAACTGAAATTTGAATCATTGCCAAATGGAGTAGTTCTCATTCTAAATCAGAACAACTAGAGAGGTTAAAAAAAAAATCAAATGTACTTAGCAGTTTGTGTCAAAATGATCTATAGGAAAGAAAATTCAAGATACTTATTTGCATTTGGGGAAATTTTTTAAAATATATTTATTTATTTATTTTAATTGACAAACCAAATCAATATACAAACACAAACATTCTTAATATACAAACATTCCATACATAGTGTACAATCAGTGGCTCACAATATCACATACTAGTATATTCATCACCATGATCATTTTTTAGAACATTTGCATCACTCCAGAAAAAGAAATAAAAAGAAAAAACTCATACATACCATACCCCTACCCCTTCCTCTCACTGACCACTAGTATTTCCATCTACCCAATATATTTTAACCTTTGTTCCCCCTATTTTTTTCTATACTCCTTACAACACCCTTTCATTGATCACTAGTATTTCAGTCTACTTAATTTATATTAACAGTTGTTCCCTTATTATTTATTTATTTTTAATCCATAATTTTTACTCTTCTGTCCATACTGTAGATAAAAGGAGAATCAGACACAAGATTTTCACAATCACATAGTCACATTTGAAAGCTATATCATAATACATTCACCTTCAAGAAACATGGCTACTGGAACACAGCTCTACAATTTCAGGCACTTCACTCTAACCTCTCTAATACCTCTTAAACTAAAAAAGGGATATCTATGTAATGCATAAGAATAACCTCCAGGATAAACTCTCAATTCTGTTTGAAATCTCTCAGCCACTGACACTTTATTTTGTCTTGTTTTTATCTCTTCCCCCTTTCATTCGAGAAGGTTTTCTCAGTCACTGGAAGCTAAGTCCCAGCTCTTTCTAGGATTTCTGTCCCACGTTGCCCGGGAAGATTACACCCCTGGGAGTCATGTCCCATGTAGAGAGGGGGGGAGGGCAGTGAGTTTGCTTGCCATGTTGATTGAGAGAGAGATAGGTCACATCTGAGCAAGAAAAGAGGTTCTCTGGGGGTGACTCTTAGACCTAATTTTAAGTAGGCTTAGCCTATCCTTTCCAGTGATAAGTTTCATATGAACAAACTCCAAGTCTGAGAGCTCGGTATATTGATTTGGCTGTCCTCACTGCTTGCCAGAATATCAGGGATTCTCATTTGGGGAAATTTTTAATCCATATATTATAAATGAAGATGAGCCTTACTACTTATTGCCAGGTATACTTTGAGAATGATCCAAAGATGCCACTTCACAATAGTTGTGCCTTTTTGTAACTTTTCATGTAGTGCTAATAAAACACCCATTTGTAAAGATAAAAATTGAACTCATTTTAGTTGAAAAATAATCACAGGGTCACAGTGAATAATTTTCACTTAAGAATTTTATTATGTTGGTTAAAACCTATCTTACAACATGATCTCTTCACTATTATGATTATTATATTGCCATTTGAAAAGGAAAAACTGGATTAGAGATTGAGGACTTTATATACAATCCTGCTTACTTCATACAAAAACAATTTGCAATTGTTTTTTAAAAATATACCCAAGGGTGAGCCTGGCCCTGGCACTGTGAAATCAACAATGCCTTCATGACCAAAAGGGAAAAAAGAAGTGCAACAAATAAAGTAGCAGTAGCTGAGAGAGTTCAGACAAAGTCGGGAGGCTACTCTGGATGCCACTCTCATGCCTGCTTCGATTAGACATTGCTGCCTATCATAACTTGCCAAACCCCAACCAAAACCATTCCTGCCAATCCTAAAGAATACCTAGGGCATTATATAAGATTCTACAAAGGTTCCATGTACTAGGGTAACTCTACAAAACCTATGACCTCCAGATGGGTCCCTGGATCAGAGAAGTCCTGGAATGCAGAGGGGCCAGCCCTTGCAGAATATTAACTAGTTCCATCCCCCATCCCACATTATCATCAATGTCTTCCAACATGAAAAAGCCAGAATGGGCATAGTCCAAATACCCCTAAAGAGTGGGAGAAAGATCAAAAGTGATGGTGGAGTTTACAGAGAAGGTCCGGTTTAACAGACAAGTATGAATGCTGAATCATTATACTGATATTTCTTTTAGCCTCCTATGTCTTAGAGCAGCTAGGAAAAAAAAAACAAAATTATGGGATTGTAATCCATACCAAACTCCAAAATCTGTTCTACAGCCAATCATTGCAATGCACTTTGAAATTTATTGCTTTTCTGTATATATATGTTATTTAAAGGTTAGGAGGAATATAACAGAGAAGATAGGATTTATCAAATAAGTATGACTGCTGAATCATTATATTGATATTTCTGTTGGTCTCTAGTTTCTTGGAGCAACATTTCCTTGGGACTGACTGCTACTTAGTAGCTTTGCCTGCCTTTTTTCCAAGTCCAGTTGTTTATTCCTCTGAATTCTTTGTTTCTGCTTTTCTGTCAGGTTTCTACTTGACTGTGAAGCAAACTCCTCACTTTCAGATGAGTTTGTCAGAAAGGTATCAAATTCAGTAGCAATTACATCATGGCCGTTATTTTCCCTACTTCACCGTTATTGCTAATAAAATCTTCATGTAAAATGGAGATCAAGTCGAATTCATTTTAAACAGGTCTGAGCTTCCTTTTTATTTCCCAGGTATTCAACTCTGTTAAAATCCTCAAACTGCAGGTTAGGGAACAACCTAGGTGCCTAATACTCCGTGTGTCTGATCAGCATCTTTAAGTCTTCAGCTTCATGACTTTTACCTTTGAATTTTGTCTTATCAGACACATGCCTTAAGGCTGGAAGCCCTCTCTCTGAAATTAATCTCTGAGCATCCAACTTGGCTAAATTCCTTTTAATAGTTCTCTTTGGAGGTACAGGAACAGGTGCTCCTCTCCTTGACTCTTCATCAGGTTCAACACCTTCACCATCTTCTCTGTGGAGAAGCTGGAGATGGGAAAGGAGGAAAAGTTTCAACTTCTGCATGATCATAATCTGGTAGGTCAGTCAAGTTGTTCTCCTGTGGTTCCAGCGTCTTATTCTCTGGTTTTCCTCCCTTTCTGGACACTCCTGCTGGATCTCCTTTGCATGTTCATCTTCCTCTAACCTCACTCACGCTACAGACACTGTAGCCTGGCAAACTGTGCCTCTTCCCCCCCTCCCATTTTAATGATTCTAGTTTAGACTGTCCTTGATGTAAATGAGGCTTAGACATAGAGAATTCCATATGCCCACTTTGGTGGTTACCTACCATTATTTCTTTTGTGTGTGTGTTAAAAATAACATATATACAAAAAAGCAATAAATTTCACATTACACCACAATGGTTACTTGTAGAACAGATTTCAGAGTTTGGTATGGGTTACACTTCTACAATTTTAGGTTTTTACTTCTAGCTACTCTAAGATACTGGAGACTAAAAGAGATATCAGTTTAATGATTCAGCAATCATATTCATTTGTTAAATTCTATCTTCACTGTTATAACTCCACCTTTTCCTTTGATCTTTTTCCCAATCTTTAGGGGTCTTTGGGCTATGCACATTCTGACTTTTTCATGTTGAAAGGGCTGTTGATAATATGGAATAGAGGGCTAGAACTGCCTGATGTTCTGGAGAGGCTGGGCCCTCTGGGTTTCAGGACTTATCTGGCCTTGGAACCCAACTGGAGGTTGTAAGTTTCTGGAACATAATCATAGTGTGTGAGATTATTTAGAATCTCAGATAAAGCCCTACGTGTTGTTTAGGGTTGGCAGGAGTGGTTTTGGTTGGGCTTGGCAAACCATGATAAGTTGCAATTTCCAGCTGAAGCTTGTGTAAAAGTAGCCTGCAGAGTAGACTCTTGACACTCTCTTGAACTCTCTCAGCCACTGATACCTTATTTGTTACATTTCTTTTCCACCTTTTGGTCAGGAAGACATTGTTGACCCTGTGGTGCCAGGACCAGGCTCATCCCTGGGAGTCATATCTCACGTGGCCAGGAAGAATTTCACCCCTGGTTGTCATGTCACACATAATTGGGAGGATAATTATTTCAATTGCAGAGTTGGGCTTAGGCACCCCCCACACACACCACCAATATCTGATTTTGTTTATTTGCATCTCTTCTCTTTTTTTTCTTTGTCAGCCTACCTAGGGGTCCATCAATTTTATTGATTTTTTTCAAAGAACCTATTTTTTGTTTTATTGATTCTTTCTGTGGTTCTTTTGTTCTCCAATGCATTTAATTCCCCTTTAATCTTTGTTATTTCTCTTATTCTCTTTACTTTTGGGTTAGTTTGCTGTTCTTTAGTTCCTCCAGGTGAGCAGTTAAGTCCTCGCTAGTTTCCATATATTTGTGAAAGTTCTGGTTCTTGTTGGTTATTGATTTTCAGCTTCATTCCATTGTGATCAGAGAAAGTGCTTTGAATAATTTCAGTCTTTTTAAATTTATAGAGACCTGTTTTATGTCCCAGCATGTGATCTATCCTGGAGAACATCCCATGAGCACTAGAGAATAATTTATTTCTTGGGATTTAACAGTGTATTTATGTCTGTTGGGTCTAATTAATTTATGAAATTGAAGTTCTCTGTTTCCTCGTTGATCCTCTGCTTGGTTGTTCTAACTATAGAGGAGAGTGGTGTATTGAAGTCTCCCACTATTACTATTGAAAGTCTGATGCTCCCTTCAGTTTTGCTAATGTTTGCCTCATGTACTTTGGAATTCCTTAATTCAGAGCATAAGCATTTATAATTGTTATTTCTTCTTGATGCATTGTCCCTTTTATTAAGATCTAGTGTCCTTCTTTGTCTCTTATGATGTCCTTACATTTAAAGTCTATTTTGTCTGACTTAGTATAGCTACTCCTGCTTTCTTTTGGTTACAGGTCGGATGGAACATCTGTTTTCATCCTTTCACTTTCAGTCTATTTGTATCCTTGGGTCTAAGATGATTCTCTTGTATGCAGCATATAGCTGGATCATATTTCTTAATCCATTCCGCCAATCTGTATCTTTTAATGGGAGAGTTTAGTCCATTAGCATTCAAAGTTATTACTGTAAAAGCATTTCTTGAATCTCCCATCTTATCCTTTGGATTCTGTTTGTCAAATCTATATTCTTTTCCCTCTCTCTCTCTCTTTTTTGAGGGGTGGGGGGAGACACCATTTTTTTCCTTCTTTTTTAGTGAAAAATAATTTGTATACAAACAAGCAATAAATTTCAAAGCACAGCACCACAATTAGTTGTAGAACATATTTGAGTTTGACATAGGTTATAATTTCACAATTTTAGGTTTTTACTTCTGGCTGCTTGTTCTAGTTTGCTAGCTGCTGAAATGCAATATACCAGAAATGGAATGGCTTGTAAAAAGGGGTATTTAATAAGTTGCTAGTTTACAGTTCTAAGGCCGAGAAAATGTCTCAATTAAAACAAGTCTATAGAAATGTCCAATCAAAGGCATCCTTTCAAACCAGAACACTGCTCTAAGATACTAGAGACTAAAAGAGATAACAGTTTAATGATTCAGCATCCACATTCTTTTGCTAAATCCTGTCTTCATTATATAACTCCACTATCACCTTTGATCTTTCCATCCCTCTCCTTAGGGGTGTTTAAGCTATGGCTATTCTAAATTTTTCGTATTGAAAGGGTCTGTCACTAAAGAGGGATAGGGCAGTGGTACTATCTGATATTCTGGAGAGGCTGGGGCCTCTAGATTTCAGGATTTATCTGGACCAGGAACCCATCTGGAGGTTGTAGGTTTCTGGAAAGTTAAACTCGTGAATGGAACCCTTGTGGACTCGTATACGTTGCCCAAATAAAATAACTTTATTGAATCCCATGAGTAAAATGTATGTTCTACACAGGGGTAAGGAAGACAATGTCTGTATTTTAGAACCACATATACTCTTTGAGACCAAAGGAAGAAAGGTTTATTTGGTCTGGAACTGAAATTTTCTGTAGTACCTAGTCTAACTTAACCTATCTATATAGCTCATTTGAACAATTGAAATACAGGGAGCCCAGAATAAGAAAGAGGTCCTTTAATCCTGTGTAGATTATTGTAAATGCCTGAATATATCCTAGAGTATATTAAGCAGATAATCAAAAAGTATTGGCAAACTCCCTTGAGGTGTGGGAGGAAGAATATGGAACTATTAAACCTTACCGTCAGGGAATCCCCTGAAACTGTGTCAGACTTTAAGGACACTCAAATCAATAGGCCATGCCCTTGATCCTGAGGCTTACTCTCGTGAAGCTTATGTGGGTAGTGGAGAAGCTTAGACTACCTATAGGTATGCCTGAGAGTTATTTCTGGAGGACCTCTGTTGTTGCTCAGATATGGCCTCACTCTTTCTAAGCCCAACTCTGCAAGTGAAATTATACCCTCCCCCCTACAAGGGACATGACATCCAGGGCTGAAAGTCTCCCTGGCAATGTGGCAGATGACTCCCAGGGATGAATCCAGCCTTGGCACCATGGGATTAACAATTCCATCGTGACCAAAAAAGGGGAAAAAATGTGTAACTAATACAGTATCAGTACAGAGAGTTCAAATAGAGTGGAGAGGCTGCCCTGGAAATTGCTCTTACGCAAGCATCAGGTAGACCTTGCTACCCATCATAACCTGCCAAACCCCAACCAGGACCATTCCAGCCAATCCTAAAGAACACCTAGGGCAATATATAAAATTCTGCAAGGGTTCTATGCACTAGAGTAACTTTCCTCTTTCTCTTTTTATCCTTTAAGTTATCCTTACTGGTACTCTTCAATTCTGTGCCTCCCTCTAGACCTCCCTTTCCTACCTTTTTTTTTTTTT